>VMBQ01002595.1:37663-69992 GCA_007657795.1 Dreissena rostriformis | reverse complement strand
CCCGAAGGGTGGCATAGAGTTTTTGAACTGTCTGTCAGTCCGTCCGTCTGTCTGTCATTCAGTCCCCCCGTCCGTCCGAAAACTTTAACATTGGCCATAACTTTTGCAATATAGAAGATAGCAACTTGATGTTTGGCATGCATGTGTATCTCATGGAGCTGCACATTTTGAGTGCTGAAAGGTCAAGGTAATCCTTCATGGTCAAAGGTCAAAAAACAAAATCCAAGGGAAGTAATAAGCTTTAAAGGGAGATGATTTCTATACCTGCCAAATGATAAATAGAAAAATAGAAATTGTATTTCAAAGCGGCGCAGTAGGGGGCATTGTGTTTCTGACGAACACATCTCTTGTTTTTTATAATTTTGGTTTAGGATAGGGTCCGTTTGCTTTGGGATCGGGTCCGTTTTACGGCCTTTTTTACATAGCAGAAAACCCCGTCAGTTTTCACAGTCATTATGACTTACAGAAAATGTACATTCAATGCGAAAGAATAGTCGAGAACGGTGTCTTGTTATCCTTATCTGTGTATCTTTCATCTTTGACTGTTTATCACAATATTATTGCACATATTTTGTTAATTTACATTTGTACAATAAATATGAGTGAACTGACTCTTATCATGTTACGTAAGTATCTTTGTATCAAAGAACTGCAACCTTTAATTACTACAATGCCCAATCTACCTTTATTTCTCTATTATCAAAGTTCTTTTAACAACCTTGTATAATCCTTTTCATGTACTGCATATATTTTGTACAAATCAGTGTTGTTTCCAGTGACTTAAAGGACCTATCCTCGTGTGTGTATGAAGCTGTAACTGTTGTCTGTAGCATGTATCATGATACCGGAGTTCATACCCCTTTTAGATGCTTAAAGAGTTCTGTTATTATAATCATGTTTAGTTTTCATCTCTAATGTTTAATTAGTAATGTTGGAGTCTTTGTGCTCTTATGATGCCGAAACTGAATTCAGTAGGGTATTTTTAGTGTGCAAACTGTGGTTGTATTTGTCAGCTTGTTGTATGGCTTCAAAGTAATGGTGAATTTATGAGATGTATTATTTTGTAAAACACTTTAAAAGTTCCTGATGGGTTTGTTTGAAAGTTACTATAGTTTTCTTTAATTGATTGAGTATTCTTATTTAAAGAAATTCATTAAAAATTGTTTAGTGAAAGAGATAGTTGAAAACAAATTCTAATCCATGTATATAATATTATTTTTTTGGGGTTAAACAAATGTTTGCTTCTGTCAAACATTTAAGTATTGTTTTGATAATAAGCTGATTGGATTACTTTTTTAAAGGCACATGTTCTCATTATTAAAATTATTGTAGCGAAGGAAGAAGGTAAACTGCCATGGGTTATGTGTGCAAGGGTTTGGTGGCACGTGAAATGGGCAAATGCTATGTGTGTCACTTAAAAAGCTCTTTGTATATGTGAACCAAACGATGTAATACCTCTGTATAAAATGTGAATGAAGCAATTAAATGTGTTATCTAACTTACAACAGTTGAACAAGAATGTTCATATTGATATGAAAAATCATTCTTTTGCATTTAAGATGTCTTTATTACCAGGGAACTACTACTTGCAGTTTCAACATTAGTTTAGCAGCATCATGCAAAGTTCTGTGGTCTTATTAGCGAACAAGGTAGCTCCTGACCAGACTGTGTGAATGTGCCGGCTGGTCTGGAGCTACGCTGACTGCATATAGCATAAGCACTATTTTTGCATGGCGCGGCTCATTTTTACTAACCACACTGCATGTATTTGTAAGCATTCGTAAGGTTCTAAATTCATGCTACTATTAACTTCACTATTTCCTATTTTCCATGCAAAAACAGCACGTATTATGAATTTGGTGGAAAGATTGTTCAAGAATACACAGTCATCTGTTATACACAAAAGATCTGTTGAATTTGATTGCTATGTTCTTGACTCATGTACAGGAGCCTTATGTAAATATAGGATGAGCACTGGTTTTGGTTTTGTTAGTAAGCGTGTTGATTCATCTGTGTCCTATTTCAGCACTGCTTTTAGAGCCATGCTTGAATCCCATATACAGGTTTTATCATTGAATCATCAAATATAAATCACTTTTAGGCTTCCATTAGTCCATCGACAGATACTTCAGAGGAGTTCAAGATAACATTCTGGTATTTTTAGCTCCATACATGTGCATGTTAAGTGACGTTTGGTAAGGTAAGATATAAGCCTTGCTCTGTGAAAACGGACTTTAATGCATCTGCGTAAAGTGTCGTCCCAGATTAGCCTGTGCAGTCCTCACAGGCTGATCAGGGACAACACTTTCTGTCTAACCTAGATTTTTACTAAGAAGAGACTTTTTAAAAACAAAAAATATCATAAAAGCAGAAAGTGTTGTCCCTGATTAGCCTGTGCAGACTGCACAGGCTAATCTGGGACGACATTTTACGCACATGCATTAAACCCGCTTTTCGCAGAGGGAGGCTCATATATAGGCTGTATTGACTTTTTGCCAGCAGGATGCCAAAAAGGGAGATGCCAAGGACAAGAATAAGAAACCAACTTCAGCAGGAAAGAAAAAAGAAGATCCAAAAGACAAGAGTAAAGGTGCAAATTGCACTATTTTGTTGCACATTTTATGTAATAAAAATTTGAAATATTATTATTTTTATGCCTTTGATTGAATTATCATTGGCATCTTACTTTATATGTAATCAACACTTTCTAAATGAAACTAATTCTCATGGCTTCATGTTCAAATTCTGTACTTTTAAATTGAATAAGCACGGAACAGTATACGCAGTTTCTTTATAAATGTCAAGAGCGCAAAGGGAGTGCTGCCAAGGGAGGCAAGGCTGATGCTAAGGGAGACAAGGGTGGAAAGGGCGCTAAGGGAGGAGTTACTGCCCCTGATGATGAAGACGAACCCGGGCCTCCTCCACCATTAGAGGTAAAAAGCTTTTTGACAAACAGCTACTATAATTATTCTGCTTATACAATCTTAATAGACAAAGATTTATTTTTGGTAACAGGAGATATTGAGATTGTCATTTTACACACATACACATTTTTTAAGCCTCACCCTAGGGATATCTTTGATCTCTGTTGTGCTTTTGAATATCACACCTTGATTTTAATTGTTAGCTGCATGGAGGTGATGCAGTTTTCCTGGTATGACATGATGAAAAATTATTTGTTAATCAGACTTCTATTTAATGAATTCAAAACGGTTGACCAATTAGAAGCCTTCTTCTTTGCTTAATTTTCAAACTTGGCCAGAACATTTGTTCCAATGTCACTGCTCGAATAAAATCTGTGTCATAAGGGATAAAACAGCTTGGTAACAAGTCTAATTTATAACACAAAATTTCATTCGGTCTTAGGTGAGCACACAAGGGCCTTTAGCCCTTGTGTCTTTAAATGCAGTTATAGGTACAGTGATTGTTTTTCAGATCCACATCCAAGTTGACCTTCACCACTGGAAGACAGCCATGGATCTTCTGAAGGATGAGGAAGAGAGAAACAAACCTCCAACTGAAGAGCAAAAGGAAGTGTGAGGCATGATGGGAAATCAGAATTTATTTTTTTAATTTTTATGGAGAATACAAATGACTACTAACATGATGCGAAAAGCTATCACACATATTCGGAAATTGAATAAATATTGATTACAAAGAAAGTGTTTTATGAGAAAATATTGTTTTTAATTTGTGTTTATTTTATTTTTCTCATATGTATTTTGCTATTTAATGTTGATCAATCGATATGGCTCATGTGAAATGAGATTATTTTGCATTTACATTCATGTTTTATAGAACTTTAAGTAAAATATTTTAGTAACATGTTTTATACCTGTCTTTTACCATGCAAAGTCATAGCCATACCATGCATGTTATTGTGATCTGGCAAAATAATTATAATTGCTTTTGATGTTGGCGTTTTGTTGAAATACTATTACAGAAAATACACTTTAAAAAGTACATTTTATAGCAGAGAAACAACCCACTTTTTCAATGATTTGACAAGTATTTTAAGTTGTATTTTTTTATGCCCCCGGTAGGGTGGCATATAGTGATCGCACTGTCCGTCCGTCTGTCTGAAATTCCGTCACACTTTGCATTTAGGTTTTGCGTTTAGGTTACAATTTTTTATTAATTTTTTTTCAAAGCGGCGCAGTAGGGGGCATTGTGTTTCTTACAAACACATCTCTTGTTAACCCATATTATATCTGTGACAAAAGTGTATTTCAGTATACATAAACTGTGTTTTTGTTTGAATTTGTGGTGATAACTTTTTGTTTCAAGTTTGTGCTGTCTACCTATTACTAACTGTGATATCTGTAAGGCCTTGTGATGTGACAACTGTTGTTATGCCCCTGCAATAATAATGGCCAAATATAATGTTTACCCTGTCCATGTTTTTCACTGTGTCATATGAATAAACTTTCAATAAATTGAAAGTAGATGTTTGTGTCTGGTCTTAGGTCTATAACTTCAAACACACACTGGGTATTTTAATAAAATGACATAAATGTGTCTTCCGGTAATTGAATTTATGTCACAAAATGTCTGTCACACAACACTCCAGTAACATTAAGCGGGGACATCTGTGTTGTATAGACATTTATTATTAAAACAAGCTTTGTGTATTTTTTAAATGCATGTTTGTGTTGATTTTTTTATTGTTAATTGGAATAAAAATGATTTTTATCAGTTCTGTAAAAATGGTTATATTTGTTTATGGATTTATCATTCATGTATGCACATACATTAGCCAAACTGACTAAACGATTCAAACATTTATGGGTGGCAGCCACTAGAAGCTTGGTATGAAACCAAGAAATCAATCACTTCAAATGACTGTTGTGAGCCTTGGCAGGGAAAACTGGGCTTAATGCTTGTGCGTTAAGTGTTGTCCCAGATTAGCCTGTGCATTCTGCAAAGGCTACGGTAATCAGGGACAACACTTTCTGCCTAAACTGGATTTTCGCCATTAAACAAAAAATTCCATAAAAAGCGGAAAGTGTTGTCCCTGATAAGCCTGTGCAGACTTCACAGGCTAATCTGGGACCACACTTTATGCACATGCATTAAGCCCAGTTTTCTCAGAAGAGGCTCGCTGTACTCAACCATGGCTGGTCATATTGATTGCTCATGTCAGTTGGTCCATTCAGCTTGCCAAGTTTTATAGTTTTCATGTGGTAGCCACCAAGCGTCATGCAAGTAACTGCTGGCATAATAATCAAAATTACTCCACTTACTGCAGAAGGATAGTAATAAAATTTTCTAAAATTTACGTATTCAGCATTTTTCACTTAGTGTTACAGTTTCCACCCGATTTGTGCAAACATTGTATTTCTATCCTTCAACACATTCATCTTGATTGACAAGCACATGTTATGCATGTGACATATTTCTGGTGAAGAGACATAATAAGTTGACTTATATTTAAGTCTGTCAGGAGCTGAACGAAACAGATGGTACCACACATGGTTTCCCAGAACCCATTTACAACAACATTTTGTATTCCATCATATTTCTAAACAGCATTTGTTTGCTAACTGAAGTCGGATACAAAACCGAATAGACGTTCACTTGTATTCAAACAAATCATTTGCAACAAGTATGAAATTGTGATACAGGTATAAAAACTTGCATATAATATAATACAATAATTGTTACTGGGTATTTGACTCCAAGGGGTGTTATTGAGTTTATTGTATAAAAAAAAATCCAATATTTATTGCAATTTATAATTCTATAAAGTACATTTATCAAACTCCTGCTTCATTCAGGAATTTGTTAACAGCAGTAATGAATTGTGCAGGCTTATCCGAATGTACCCAGTGTCCAGCACCCTCTATGTATCGCACTTCTGCTAGTGGGAAGAACTTCTTGATCTGGGGAATATTTTCCTCACTGAAATAAAATAATAAAAAACAACATATATAACTGATTTATTAAAATGTGTCTTATAAAAATGCTGCTTCTCCTAAAATGATTTAAATAACAGTCATAATTTTCTGTGCAATAGTTTGAAAGCCAAATAAGTGAGAACTCAGTCCCATGGACTTGGACATGGACTCAAACAGTTATTCAAATCTTTCATAAAATTAATAAAGAAAATTATAAAACAAAGCAGCATTACACAAACAATAAACAATTGTTATGTAATTCTTTAAACGGACTAGTTCACAGTTTGACAAAATGACATTTTTCAAAACAAAATGTCATAGACTCAAAAAGACGCACTTTTATTTATTTTATCTTTTTTCTCTTTTTTTTTAGCTAGAACTATTTCAAATATTTCAGTTTTGTTAGAACATGAATTTAATGATATTTTTTCAAAAAAATAATAATCTGTGAACAAGTCTCTTTTAAATATTTTACAATTATTTCTTTCAACTAAATACTAGTACATATTTAGTCAGTATGGATTGAAATATAGCATTGTACTAGGAAACCAATTGTAACCAGTAGAAACTATATGAGCCACATTGTGCAAAAAAATGGGTTCAATGCCATATGCGCCCCAGCATTGCTCCGGACCAGCCTGCGCAATAGAGCAGTCTGGTCAGGAGCTACCCTGTCTGCTATAAAGTCATTCAAGGTTTGTTTTGTGGTCTTATTATTGGACAGGAAAGCGCCTGGCCAGACTGCACGATTGTTGCATATGTCATAAGACCCATAGCGCCCGGCCAGACTGCACGATTGTTGCATATGTCGTAAGACCCATTTTCGCATGACACAGCTCATATAACGGTTTTTTCTTCCACTGTACATACATAATGTAGTCTGAGTTAGAGCCACCCAAAAACAGTGTTCCTCCATAGTACTGGCTATGATCAAAACTGGGGAAGGAGGCAAGGTCAGGGAAGTTGTTGATGATTGAATCCAGGTTACATTTCCAGCTAAACTTGTTGCCTCGTATGACAAGGTTAGAGGCGAGGAAATGGCGCATGGCATCATCCTGAAATACATGTATTTTGGCCGCGTTTGGAGAAAACTGGGCTTAATGCATGTGCGTAAAGTAATGTCTGCACAGGCTAATTAGGGACGACACATTCCACTTTTATTGTATTTTTCGTTAAAGGAAGTATCTTCTTAACAAAAATCCAGTCTAGGCGGAAAGTGTCATCCCTGATTAACCTGTGCGGACTGCACAGGCTAATCTGGGACAACACTTCACGCACATGCATTAAGACCTGTTTTCCCAAAACGAGACTTATTTACATCATTATTACATCTAAATCTTTCGGACTTCAGGCCTAAACTACCATATGTATATTTTGTAGTATAATATAAACCCCAGAAATATTATCAGCTTATTATTCATAATCCTGTTTTCATCAACGCTTTGTTGTTTTGATCCCTGTATGTATTTTAAGCAACTGGTAAGTACAATCGCTGATTACAAAAAAAATCACGAAAAAAGGTTTCCGTGTAACTGATTTTCTCAATAAACACAACTTTTTTGTTTATTCTGTGTGCATGAGACTCTGGAATTTAATTTCATTTGATAACTGAAAATCTGAATTTTGAATAATTAAATTGATGAATTTAAAATAGTTATATGCTTTGGTATAAGTTTCCAATTAAGTTCTAATTAAGATTGAGGACAAATACATTCACATAATATATTTATTAATTGACAACAATCAGTTGGTAATAACCTGAATAGTTTTCGCCAGTTCCTGGTACACATGTCTGCGGACGGTGGAGAGGGGTGTGTTTTCTGTGTCGTGGGTGTCGGCCATGGTAAGGAGTGGGATACGCAGCATGGCCTCTAGGTACTTTGGGTGTTTCTGTAGGGAAGGGCTCACTGAGGGAGACACATCCACCACTATCAGCCCTGCCACCCGCTCTGCCTGCAGTCGGGGATAATACAGACACATCGAGATACTGGCCACAGAATTAGGAACATTTCTTAAATCCTAAATCTTTAACCAAACAAAAAAAACTTTTACAAACCGTTTCTACTAAACATCAGCACTTACTACTCTGCGATAGTTGACCATATAAATCACTGACATCTTTTAACAAAAATGTAGCGACGTCTTTTAAATTACACGTGTATAGCCAATCTGTTACTTGCCTAAACAAAAGTGTAGTGAATGTAAACAAGTATTTCCCTCCTGATAATGTTTCAGGAGTTTAATTGTTCAATTAAAACGTATACATATGAGCCGCGCTCTGTGAAAAGGGGGTTAATTGCATGTGCGTAAAGTGTCGTCCCAAATTAGCCCGTGCAGTCTGCACAGGCTAAACAGGGACGAAACTTTCCGCTTTTATGATATTTTTTTTTTGAAGAAAGTGTCTTCTTAGCAAAGATACAGTTTTGGTGGAAAGTGTCGTCCCTGATTAGCCTGTGCGGACTGCACCGGCTAATCTGGGACAACACTTTACGCACATGCATTAAACCCGCTTTTCACAGAGCGTGACTCATATGCATGAGCATATCAAAGTGCTCCCATACGTGTGTGAGTGCAGTGACCATGGCAGTTTTGCCCCCCATGCTGTGCCCTAGCAGGACAGCCTGCTCTATGAACTGTGTGTCCATGAGTCGTAGAAGGTCCTCTGTGAACAGCTGGTAGTTCATATTCTCCACGTGGGGACTGCCGCCATGGTTACGAGCATCCACTGCAAGCACCTGCAGGACAATGATGTCATACTTGCCCCATTACTTTATTGATGCTCAAATGTCAGTCATATGTAAAAGAAGGCTCAAGCCATGATATACTCAGATCTGATCATGGAGTTAAGATATTACATGTTAAGCTTTTTCACACAAAAGCATGTCGATATTGTTTATAATTTAAGAATCAGCATATATGTGGTTTACGATCATTGAAAATTAATTCTTAAACAAAAGCTGATGTGGAGTTTAAACTGCCCGGTACTTGTCTTTTGGCAAAATCTGTTACAGTTTATTATCTTTTACATAAGCATATATTTACTTAAGGTTAACTCTAATGGCAAAAATGCACACCAAACAGAGCCCCACCTCTTAACTGATATATTTATTGAATTAAATCCCCAGTTAAAGAAACAAATGTCTGAAAGAAACTTGTCAAAGTCAGACACCAAAGGTTACACATAACTAGCATCAAAAAGCTTCGTCATGCAAAAAAGTGTCTTATGACATATGCCGCAAGCTAATGAGACCACAGTGCACAAAACCTTGCGTGACTTTATAACGGACAGAGTAGCTCATAACCAGACTGGGCTGGAGCTACGCTGCCCGCATACAGCATACAACCCAATTTTTCACGAGGTAGATCAAATATCTCATTCTCACCTTCCTGCCTTTCCTGCCCAGCACTTTAGCAATGCTCTGCCAGTTCTGTTTGGAGCCCATCAGTCCGTGCATGAGGATCAGCGGGAACTGCTGGGCCTTGGAAGACTCCTCCGCCTGCTTCTCATAAGCATAGTACGAGAGGTCTACAGCATTGCTGAAATGTGAACAAATTATACACATAGTGTTAATTTGAAATCTTGAACAGCATACAAATTTGTAAAAAAATACTTTAATTATGTTTTTATGTTCCTGATTACTGTACTTCGGTTATATTACCTTGGTAACTATTTACTGACCTGTGTTTTTATTTTGATTGATTGTGTTACACTTGTAAAGTAACAACTAAATTAAACATACTTTTAGTTTTATTTAAAATAAACATTACCACTTGAGTTCATTTTCTCCTACACAAGGTGCCAACTTACCTGCACTAAATGAAGAAAAATATGTTCATATTGATAAGAATAGCAGGGAAAATTTAAAGTTTGCAAAAGCCTTACAACAATGAGAATCTACTGTCCATGGTTTTGTTTTAAGTAATACCTCAGTCTTACTGAAAAAAAAACAACCCTAACCAACCCTCAAAAACACAATATTTCCAATATTGATATATTTACCTGGCTGGTGCGGAACAGAGATTTCTCCGCTGCAAACATCTTGAACATATTTGTAAAAACTGTTTGTTTTGCAAGAACTTCATTTATCTACAAAATAGAAACAAAAGTGCTATTGTCACACAAATATGTTCATTAAATAACCTTTGTTAGATGACAAGGCAATTAAATGTGACCTTGACCTGGAGCCAGTGATATAAATTTGTATCACACCATGATGATAATCACTTACATTTGGCATCTTATTTGAAATCCCTCCATGGATGATATAAGTGAAAACAAGAATGCTGTGGAATAATATTTGAAAGTGAATTGTATCCTGCATTGGCCTTAAGGATGTGTCTAACGGTAAGCACCATAAGATATCATGCTGATACGGTCTAACTATCAATCTGGACAAGTTCTTTGAAAATCCATCCATGCTGGACAAAGTTATGCTCCAGATAAAATGTTAAAGATTCATTTCTCATATTTGACCTTTAACTATGACCTAGGGGTTTGTGCTGGCTGTTTTTTTTTAGCCCACTAGTTGGTACATGTGCTTCACACTTAGGCAACCAGCATTTGATTTTTACTTTTGAGTACAATGAATTGGACTACAAGAACAATGATATCAAGGGTTTTGACAATGATCTTAGATTTACGCTTCCTTACATTGTCGATTCTGGACGCATATGATGCAATGCTTCGGCAAACACTAGATATTAAAGCTTAAAAAAAACATTGCACATAAAGGTAGTTTTGTTTAAATGTGTCAAGTCGTAAGTATCTGAACTCGGTGCCTTTTTTGTACTTTATCCGAAAAATAGAAATCCGAAAGATACATACACTATTAAAATTGTATGGAAAACAATTACATGATCGAATAAGGTCAATATCTACCTTTGGTATATAAAGCTATTATATAAAATTGAAGGAAACACTTTTTTACCGTTGTAACAATGTTTTATTTAACGTAAAACTTAAAATATTCGTCGTAAAGTTAAACGATCTTGACATTTCACCGGTCAGAACGGTCGACTCAAATTAGCGTCATAAACACAAGACGCATCGTTATTGATTCAGCGAAAGAACCGTTATGGGCATTATACGGGAATAAAATGTGGTCTGCATCTGCCTCACTTACACAACATATTCATTAGTGATACGATTGAAAATACCCTGGCGCCGGTCCCTGTTCGCTGACTCGGTACTATAAATACAAGAAATATATGTACAACTCAGTATCAATATTAGTTTGTAGTAGATATAGGCTTAAACATAACAGAGTTCAGTTAAATTTAACGTAGCAAACCGGATTGCTTAATACATAAAACATGGTGGTGAAATAAAACTCTGCATAAGCGATTTCGAGGGCCGGATGGTGGTGGAAACGGCGTACGCCCCCACCGCTTCTAAAGTTGGTAAAATTTCAACGTTTGTTTCAATCACGTCAAGTTTGTTTTGTTAAAAATGCTGTCTGCACCAAAGCGAAAAACAGACCACTATCAGAAGAGTTTTGTACTCACGTAAAAGGAGATTAAAGATTACCTTAAAAACGTACACAGTAATTATGAATATTTTAAATTGTGCGTCATTCAAATCAAATCAAAATTTAGTTATTGTCGGTATGAGATAACATGTATATAACATAAGCTATGTATAGCTTTTGACCGACCTAACAAACAGTAGCAAATTGCAACACATAATTAATACATGACATACATAAGAAATAGTTATTATAATAAAGCACACTAAAGCTCACTAAAAGCACAATTAAAGCAGTATTTCTAAAGCACATTTATATTGATTATTAAAATGTAAGCGGAAATATAATATCAGAACTAAACATTCAAAATTAAGAGCTGTGTGAAAGTTGCTGATCTTGACCCAAAGAAGGGGTCTAACCTGCCATAAAAAGAAAATGTGTAAAAATGCTGACAGAGAAAAAGGAACACAAAAGTGCCACAGGATAAAAAGGGCTTAAAGGAATTTATCACCTCAAATCAGATTTGAGGGGAACTGATCTGCAAATTTCACACAATAAAAGCAACAAAATACAACACTGACGAGTGAAAAATAAAATATCATTATAAAAGCAAAATAATACAATAATAATGCTGAAGTGATTATCTCGCATTTGTAACTAGCACTGTTTTAGAGCTTCAAAAGGCGAATGATGAACAAGAAGCATTGATTAATGCACATCACACACATAGTCTAGTCAAGAAATGGGTATAATACAGAAAAGTACTACAACAGGATATCAAATGAAATGAACGAAACAACCAACTGTTGTAATGTCACTAGTATTATAGATACATACAGTTAAGCTCAAACAAAGCAAAAGCAAAAAAAGACATCATATCAAAACCCAACAAAGTAAATGAAAGAAAACAAAATGCAAATTTCTCAGACAAAGCAAAAAGCAGAAAGGCAACACAATGATAACATAACAAAACAAATGAAAGAAATCAACACATGCAAACAGTAAGCTCAACTTGGCTGAAAGCAGGATCCACAGGCACAGCCCACCCCGTCCGATGACACAACCAAACTCCGGGACTGATTGTAGTTGCCTTCATCTCTGTAATGTTGTGGCATGGAGTTCCAGAGTCTGGCTGCTCCTGAGCGGAATGCGCTGAGCCCGTATTTAGAAGTTCTCACCTGTGGTACTTCAGCAGTGTTTGTATACCTAAAAGAGTAATTATTATTTTGTTTAATATTAATCAAATCATGTAAGTAAGTAGAGCATTTTTTATTAATTATCTTGAAGGTTTTTATAGCCATTGATCGCATACGTCTTATTTTATAAGATGGTTGTTTAGATTTCTCTGGGAGAGTTTCATAATTAGAATTATAATCATTATATAGATAAAACGTATAATAAAACGCTAATTACACGTTACTGTGAGTATTACATGATTGGTAATTGTTAAAAAGTCTACCCCTTTAACCCAAATCATGTATCCGTGCCTTCCTGTAGGACTGAAAAGGTAGAACATAATATAAAATTTTATTTCCATATCATAATGCGTAAACAAGATTGCATCATATGTCGCTATGCTCCCTTAAAAATCGGCTCCACTGCGTCGTGCATGTCGCATAAGCGATGTATCCAAGCCGGTCATACAGTGCACAGGTAAATGTGAACCTGGTAATGGAAAATGGATCAATATGGACACTGCCATGTTGGGCTAGAGATAAAACGTAAAAGCATAACATTAGCGCTGTCTGGGCGGACTAAACGGGATTGTCGGTGATTCGTGGATTATTGGGAAATATCGAACATCAACATCACCGACTCAGAGCTGGAAACGTGTGACTATTTTCTAACTTCTTTGTGAGAATCACGTGTTTTTGCGTTTATCGTCAACGAAAACAGCTTCAGAACTTAACGCCATATGTGACATTCCGCCAGCATGTAGAACGCTAGTCAAATTTTCGTAGGAAATTGATGTCTTATTTGACGGGTCTTTTACGGTTGCCATAACGCGTGAACGTGTGTCACACCACGCTTGACAAGTCAGAGATGAATACAGTGAAATTTAAAGGTGGACTATATAATGGAGTTGTTTGGACTTATAAACAGCTGACGGCTATACACTCGAGTTATAATCGATAGGTTATGCGTGACAGTTATATATCGATTAAGTTTAATTTGTGGTGTCTGATTTAATGAACAAGATGATATCGGATTTTAATTTAATCTTATAATTGTAAACAACGAGACAAATGATTGTTAAAAACGCTATTTATGTCTGCTGATCGTGTGATTTAATACAATACTTCATGGATTGGATTTTATTTATTCGTGTGATGATTAAATATAAATTTCAAGGATGTACAACGCGTGTGCTAAGGCATTATAATGTCTAGGATGGAAGTTTCCTTGGTAACGTTTAAACTTTGGTTCGGTCTAGACAGTGTATAGTCAAGGACGACGTATTCTACATTGATGTAACATTTAGCGTTAATAAGACTTTTGTATATAAATGTATCATATGTTTGTTGTTCTGTAAACAGTATCATTTTGTTTCGTAATTTACCCATTTATCCACGTATTAATTGACATAGTGTATTTTTATTTGTTACACAACCGTAAACTGACGTTTTTTTATGTTGAATAGTTACTATTGTGGACCATACAGCACTACAAATTTTCACAACGTATTGTAATTGATATAATATTAATGCTACTTGATTACAAGTTATATACTGGTAACGGAGCACACACAATAAAATATGACCGGCGGAAAACCATTAATACAGGTCAGTTGAATAAAACTTGCAAAATTTGAATGAAACTAAAATTGAACGCTTTGTGTAATTCCATAAAGATCAGACAGATAATCATCTTAATCACGGGATTATCATTTTAAAGCAATTAATGAATGTTATGAAAAATCCGGTAACAAAACACACCAGAGTCGAAATGTTATAGATGTGATCTGGAATCTCTTGTGAACAAAACGCCAACACAATGGATCTACACAGGCGTCTACAGTGGAACACATCTTGAAGAACTGATTGAAGAAAACTCACCAACAGATTATTCACACATGACTCAAAGTGATATTGAAGTACATAGTAAAGCATTTCAAAACGGAATTATATTGTTAAAACAAAAGTAAAACATGGAAGACGACACGTATGGCTTCGACATCGGGGACGACACAGGGGCCCCCTACATCAAGAGCCACAGTGGCGCCAGCTACGGTGATGTAGACGACATCGACCTCCTTCGAGCCCAACTCGACCAGAAAGAGAAGGACCTCATGTTGGCTGCTGAGCTCGGGAAAGCCTTGCTCGAGAAGAACACCGACTTAGAGAAGAAAGTCGAACAGGCGAATGAAGAGTTCAGTCAAAGAATTGAGGTGAGATCTGTAAAGATTTTTTTTATACTCATGTATCTTCATCCCAATCCTCCTCCTCCTCCTCTTCCTGCTCCTCCTCCTGCTCCTCCTTCTGCTCCTCCTCCTCCTGCTCCTGCTCCTCCTCCTCCTCATCATCATCATCATCATCATCATCATAATTATAATCATTTTTCAGACATCACGAGTATGCGTACTTTTTATTTACTTATAATTATTTGGCATTCGTTGAGATCCGGTATGGACATGCGTATTTTTATATGGGGACAGTGGTCTAGTGGTGGGATGCTGGTCTAAGGATCGAGAGGTCCCTGGTTCGAATTCCATTTGGCTAAAATGTTGGCTAGAGAAATTTTTGAGCCAGGGGGAGCCCTGGAATCCTACTCGGGGCACTGGATTTTTCCGAGCAAAAAATTAATCCCACGCTTGCTCCTCTCCACCCAGGTGTATAAATGGGTACCTACGAGGGAAATAAGTCAATGTGCCGTGGCTGCCTGGTGCGCCATATGTAAACGGACGACTTAAATCCCAGTGATCGGGGGGTTAATGTCGAAGTCGGCTGAAGATGTATATCGAAGCAGACTATAAACCGCAACTTTAACTTGTATGCTACCTCCCCAAAATGGTTATCTGGTTCTTTAACAAAAGAATTAACTCTTCGCTTCGACATGATCGTAATATTTACTTATTCAAGCATTAAGTAAATAGCTCGATCATATATATAATACGCTGTATTTTGATCATTATATTTCTCCTCGACTTGCCTCGAGCGTTTTGTTAACATGCTTCAACAGTTTATTAGTACTCAGCACATACATATGTGATATGAGTTTACAAATACACGTATATATATATATACATATAAATGCCCAGTCTGTGGGTCATATGATATTTGAGAAAGTGCACACATATGTGACAACTTGAACAAATGAACAGGTACAAAAATATGTTGATAATACATAATATATGCACTTTTGTTGAATTTATTGTTATTTTAGGGGTTTGCCAGGTGGCTATTTTTAACACTTTTTAAGATGATTGTAATAAATGTTCCAAGATTGCAGATTGTTTCCACGGGCCAAGAAAACACGTTCGATTAGTCCTCAATTGGTATCAAGTTAATATCAAGTAGATTTCTTTACTTATTCGCCAAAATATTAAAATATTAAAATATACCACTTTTGGATGAATGCATAGTTCAATGACTCTCAAACAATTTAACGTTGGAGATGGGACCATATTTACTTAATGATGTTTGTGAATATTTAATGATCTATTGACGAATCAAAGATAGGACTTGTACTTATCTCATTTCTGTTTGGGTAGAAATCAATGCCTTGGAGTACGTTTATCACTGGTCGTATTCACAAGCGATATAATGTCACATTCAATGATTGGCCTTCACAAAGAGAAAATAAATCGCCCGTCCATTAGATCGNGTACGCAGATATAAAATGCCTACCGGCGCGTCTTATTAATTTGGACTTTCAGAACAAATAAGCAACGACTCAGCAATTTTATCAATTTGAATACTGCTTTGATTAAGTTTTTTTTTAACTGAACATGCATATACGTTTACTTATTCACACCATGTTGGGAAAACTTACGTGAATTTTGTCTGAATTTTGAAATGTTTGTTCGAACCACTTTCTTCATTCAATTATATATGTTATGGTAGTTTTATCAGGTATGATAGTACACTTTAAACTACTGCAAACATCATAACTGCGTAAAGCTTGTCTTGTTTGCACCTTAAATACAGAGCACGGTTAAAAATGCACGCCATCATGCATTCGTACCTTAATAGGATGCCATGTACAAGTTGTACAGTATACTCGTAATCGAACGTAGTTCGCCTACATGTATATTAGACTCGCTCTGTGAAAAGGGGGTTTAATGCATGTGCGTAAAGTGTCGTCCCAGATTATTTTGTGCAGTCCGCTTTTATTGTATTTTTCGTTTAAAGGAAGACTGTTCTTCACATAAAATCCAATTTACGCGGAAAGTGTCGTCCCTGATAAGCCTGTGCGGACAGCACAGGCTAATCTGGGACGACACTTTGCGTACATGCATCAAACCCCTTTTTCACAGAGCGAAGCACATATGTCTTTTCCTTTCTGGTTGACTGACCTTATTTTAACACTGATTAATAAGACATTATTATGACATTGACAGTATTGCATCGTGACATTCATGAACACCAGGTGGGTTTAATCAACCTTCTAACGACATTACATACAATACAGGTGCGTCTATTTTCTCTAAACGAGACACGCATACAAATTGCCTTGTGTGTATGTTATCCGATTTTCTTTCAAGGACACAACATTAAATACTACTTTGACAACTGTGTTAACTGTCCGTTGTGACTTTTTGAAAAATGCAGCTGCAGCCTTGATTTTTATAAACCTGTTTATTATAATGCATACACACACTAAATTAATAAAAATCTTCCGACAAAACGTCTTCTTAAAAAAAAGATTGTCAATATCTATATACATAGTCGAACTGCCGATCATTGAGTCATTGCCATCGAGAGCCTGTGGTTTCAATAAAGAAGTGTATGTATAGCGCGAGTTTTTTTTCCGGTGCGTGCATGTGCAAGTGCGCAACGACGATGACGTCAGCGCGTGTTCCAATTAAAGCGCCGGTTTTTGCTCTGTTTAATTAATAAACTATTTTGTTTGTTTTGCCATCAAGGAGAGTCGCATTGGAGAAGTTAGGAGAGATTACAAAGTACATATACCTCATGCACGGCGCTTTGTTTACACACTGTTATGGAGAGTTATTCTTTCTGATGGATTAGTGGTGCAACGTTATTCAGACGTCAATCTTAAGCCGCCAATAATCTTAGACAATCTGTGATAATCGCTTGAAACCCTACGGTCATTGAAGTTGACTGAACTCCATTATGAACGTTCGGTCATTTGTTGACAAAACAATGACCTCATACTAACGAATGTATTGTAATTCTCCAGTCAAACCATTGACTCACGCGCAAAAGTCGAACAGTTTTTCATACGAATCATTAATATAATAAAAAGAGATTTGTCACAGACAAAACAGCAGTTCTCCAACTGGTTTATGTTGTCGGAGTTAGAACAAGGTTTATTAAGCGAACTTTAGTACTTTTTAGTTGTGGCAGATCCATATGTAAGTTTTCAATTATTAATGTAATAGCAACCACAATTCTGGTCTGACAAAACCCCGGAAATAACATACATTTTCACCGTATGGTTCTCTATCTACATACCGAGTAAAATTAATAAAGCTAAAGTACTTTTTTAGTTGTCGCAAAACCCAGATTGTAGTTTATACTTATTTCTGTAATCATAGCAATCAAAATGTTTGTCTGACAAACAAACAAACAACAACAAACAAACAACAACTGAAATACTTTGCATATTCCTCACATGACTCTTTATTAACATACTAAGTTTTATTAAATTAGTACTTTTTGAGTAAGCGCAGGGTCAGGGTTTACGGATAGACAGACGAAAACTGAAATAACGCGCAAATTTCCTATCGTGGGGTTCTATCCACAAACTGAGTTTCATTAACTTAGCTTAAGTATTTTTTGAGTTATCGCAAGATACAGATTTTTCGGACGAACAGACGTACATAACCGCACTGATGTGCATATTCCCCATATAGCACTCCATCCAAATACCAAATTTTATCAACCTAGCATGAGCACTTTTTGAGTTATCGCAGGATCCAGATTTTCGTTTATAATTATTTCCGTAAGCATAACAACCACAATATTTGTCCGATTACAAACTTGAAAATATAACGTGAATATTTGCAAGATGGCCCCTCCACTTCATGTATATTCATATACCAAGTTTTATCAAACTAGATTAAGCACTTTTTCAGTTATCGCAGTATCCAGATTCTGATGGGCAGACGCACAGACGGACACGCGTACGGACCTATAATAACTAATGCATTCATTTGTTGCAAAAAAAGTTGTCATTATCTTTATATTTGACAAAACACGCCCATAGAACACCATACATGTATACGTCTACTTGTTTCAGGAGTTGGAACAAGAACGCTACGGACTGCATCTGAAACTCGAGAACCTACAAGGCGAGTACGAATTGACGGTGAAGGAGCTGCAGTATGACGTCACGCAAGCACGTGACGAGCTCGAGAGAGCCATGCTGGATGCGCAACAGGACGAGAAGAACAACACCCGCCGCATACAGACCCTCGCACAGCAGGTGAGATAGGGAAAGCAAGTTTAGGGACCTACTGAACTTAAAACAACAACCAAAATAAGTGAGAGATTATTGGCGAAGATGTGTGTGGGGTGGGGAGGGGGTTCGAAATCCCTCGCAAAGTTGGTGAGATAGCGAGAATGGATACAGAGCTCTACAAAACCTGAAATGGGCAATTAGTGGGAGAATATGAGAGTTGTTAGTGGATAGAAGGGTTACATATATTGGCACAACATATACAATAGGATGAGAAGTGGTCGCTCAGGAGATCACAGATCCTGAAGAAGAAGGTGAAATATATGAGAGAGACCCAGGGGTGTGTGTAGTTTATAGATACGATTTCGAACATATTGTAGCCTGGTCAGAAAAAAATCACTGAATTTACTCTGATATGAAGTTTTGTTGGTGTGATAATAAATCTATCATCGTTCTTTCTAACTTACTGTTTATTCAGTATTCAGTATTACGCGCTTTAAGTACTCTTTGTTGAATATCACATATGCCATTTAATACTCACACTATAAAACATCTTGGTAATGGTCTTCTATACATCTAAATAGCCTTGTTCTGTCAAAATTATACAATTATAGACACTTTGTCAAAAACTATTCATTTGCAAGATGTCAAATGTAATTGTTATCGTATATAATGCGAAAACAACCGTCACTTTGTTTAAATAGCTAAGTTGAAACAAAAGTTTAAAACTAAGACGGCTTTTCCTTTTGACATATAAAAAAATGTCCCAGATAACATACAATGATTGAACATTTCAACTGCAACAGTGGCACGCGACGCGGTAAGATCAACTCGGTGAACTTGCTTTCATTATTTATTTTGCCTCCGGCATTTGTTCGGTTTATAAATAATTTTTATGACATTTTATCACCCGTCTGAATCCGTCCAGCTTCCAAAACAGGACCGAAATTATTAATGTCACATTTGCGAGAGGATTTATGCAATACATTACTCGTTTTATATTACATATATTTTTAATATTCATACCGATACATCTGAATGGCACAATACCATGTAATACAAACACTGCATATCAGAGCGTATTTAAATGCTGTCGATTACACTAGTAATAACGAGACATTAATACAAGAAGTTAGTTTAAAACGAACGAACGTACTTTGGTATTAATGAGCATTTCATTTCATTTTCATTGAACGTCGAGTTTCCAGTAGGTGGTGTAGTTGAATAACTTGATAATCTTATTGTCTAGTCCAGCTTACTGTTAAGCACACATTTAAAGACAAATCACCGACACAAAATTTGTAAGACAGAATCAAGAGAAGGGTAGCTATGGATACATGCTTCTTCAAACTTGACCTTCGCAATCTCAAATTGCTCTAAATTATGTATCTTTACCTAAAGTTTACCCGTATTTGACAAATCATCTTTGAACAATTCATACTCTCGATGACTTACTACAACTTATTTCCGCGTTGTATTTCTTTGAATGCATTTTGCTGAGGAAGACTTCTTGTTCAGTGGATGTAAAACGACCATAATTAAATTAAATGTTATAACTTATTACACTCACAACCTCTTCTTTCAGAACGAGCGTCTGAACGAGGAGCTGCAGCAGGCGCACATCCGGGAGAAGCAACTGGGCGCCAGCCTCCAGAACCGACAAGAAGCCAGTCTGACCGCCCACGTGGCGCAACAGGCCGCGCAGATTGAGCTGCTGCTGGACCAGGTAGGGGGCGCTGTGTTCATTTGGATGTATATACGCTGTCCGCATATGACATACGATCCATTTTCGCATGACGCTTATGTAAAACTAGGCAAAAGGCTTATTTCGGAAGAATAAATCTTGATCGTTTTATTTTATTTCGCCGCATCAATGACAATGTTTTAATAACAGACGTCATCGCAGCCTCACGGGGATATCTGGCTATCAATTGTTTATTACCATGCCTGTGTTGTGAAATGTTGTTGTTCACTAAATATGAAACGGGCCTACTGTTTACTCTTACTGGATTTTCCGGGTCGATAAAGACAGACAGCCAGAATGTTTTATTGACGTACACTTCAGAGTTTTTTGTCATTTATAAATAGTTCTACATATCTTTATGTCAGCGTGAGTGCATTTACGTAAAGCAAACTATTATATTGATCGTGTAAGGATTATCATACATACATACAAGATTTGACGTGTACAGCATGAAATAGTAAATTAAACGAGATAAATTTAATTAAAATAGTATTTTTTTCCACATATGTGAGAACAATTCAACTGCTTGTAAGCAAAGGAGGATTACATTAATATTTTTTTTCCGCATAATACCATTGACAAGTAGCTAGAGCTATTTTAAACAATGTTGTTTATCATTATTTTTCTTAAGACCTGTTTTCACAAAATACTGGTTTAATGAATGTTATGCAGTAAGGGAGATCACTCAAATAATTTTCCTCATAATTTCTTCGACGAATAATGCTAAGTTTACACGAAACAATTATCATTACTTGTAAATAGATTTTTAAAATGTATTCCATTTTGGTGGCGGTTTAAATTATAACGTAAATAATTACGTCTTTCATTTGCATTGTGGTTGCAAGAAATAGGTGGTTGCAAATAAATTGGTAGTGGAAGTCTTCACATATCACACAAGTAACACAATCTTATATTTCTATCAATTCCAAAATATTTTTTTTTCGACAGGTAAAATTACTGTTCAACAATAACATTTACAGAGACTTATAGCTAACTGTTTTTTTTTTCAAACATAATAAGTAGCTATCCAGTTTAAATATCGACGTATAAATTGTATAGTTTCTACCTATAATAGACAAACTAATATATTGAAAAATAATGATAAACAATATAACGTTTCCAATTTAGATTTTATTGGTCAAGTAACCATGATATAAGTTTGCTCTGAAATAAATAGGGATTAGGTTTATTTTGTGAAAGATTATATTTTAATTTTGGATATCCACTGAAAATGTCTAATCTATATTTTTTCATGAAAGTTGTTCATAGTTCTGTATTATATATTACAAATTTAATCTTTTTTACCAGAAACAACAAAGTGAAAAATCTGCGTTCTTGAATAAATCTTATTTGACATGCTCCTAATAATACTAATGCTATAGAAGAGGACGTAGTCGTTTTAAGTTTCATCATTTACTTATAAAATTAAAGTTAAAATGTGGAAACAATACTGTTATTTTCATAAGCCCATATCTCTGAACCATACACTACAATGGAACCGATCACACGATCAAACAGATAAAGCTGTAGATCTATAGATATAAATAAAAAAAATAACCTTAACAATTAAGCTAAACATGTCTCTGCGTGCTTTATCAAACAAGTGCCTTTGGTTTTGGCAAATTAGCCATTTGAATTGAACATGATGGCTAGATAGCTAAAAGCATTTACAGTATCGAAAGGGTATAATTTATCATAATAAAAAGTATATTTTTTTTTCAAATTACAACGTAAAATATTGTAACTATTATTTAACTATGATAATCAGATAGGTGCGACAGTCTACAATAATCATTGTAAAGTGCTTATGGCAGGTGAGTTTGACCTTCACAGTGGATAATGTGTAATGTTATATCCTCAGAAACAATGAAAACATCATTGGCGATACATTTTCAACTTGTCGGACATCAGGTGCACTGCTTAAAGGGTCAGATAACATAACATTGATAGGATGAAGCTGTCACGCACAGTACAAAGACGTCAATTTGTTTATTTCACTTAGTTTATCTGCCATTTTCTTTTGTTTATATGTGTATTAAAAAATCAGAGATGGAAAAACTTGAAGAAAATTTGGTATTTATAAAAGGCCAAAAAAGTGTCGAATACAGATTAGTTCATAGGCACCTAAGCTAAATCAACGTATCTGTATTCTTCCCTTATCTAGTATTCTCTAAATATCATCCCATATGATCTATTTACTGATATGACCTTTCTGACTCGTGTACTTACAGAATGCGTCTCTAGCCAAGATGAAGAATGACATTGAGCGGCAGCTGGAGAAGGTCAGAGAGGACAAGGACGCCATTATGAGTGTCCTTGAGGAGACGCAGGACAAGGTCATGGTTCTGGAGAAGCGCAAATACGAGCTGGAGACGCAGGTGAGAGCCAGAGATAGCCGCGGTCAGGTGGGAGTATGAACAACCTAACATGTGCACTGTTTTATCTTGTCGTATTGCACGACATCGTTTGAGGTTTCAGTGAAATAAATTAAACGAATTTCTGTTTTATTGAAGAAGTCGTCAGGTCCAGTGCGTAATTGATGTTGTGTGATTTAATTTACGTACGTATACAAACGAATCAATGCTGGAAGTCGTAAGCAAAACATAGTCCTATTCCAACTAGGGGAAGACATAAATAGTAAGTTTCCCTTATGCCTCGTATATTGTCAAGATGTTTTATTAAGAAAAGCACTTGTAGAAGATTAACTTCGTGCTGGCGATATAAGTTTATTCGACCCGTATTTTAGTTCTTCACCAAAATAAAAAGAACGCTTTGCATCAAAAATCGATACACTAATGATCACAGATCACACGAGTGTCCGTGGGTTATTGACGGTCCCACGATAATCAACATCAAAGACCGATAATTAGATGACTTACACCTGATATAGTGCTATAGCCGCGTTGATGTTGATCAGNGAAAGTGATGTCATTACTCTTGAGCTTTGATGTTGTTTTCTATCTTTAGTGCTATTCCACATATAGGAAGTCTTATGAATTATTACTCAACGTTAACACATATCGTTTTCACGCCTCGTTTTGTCTAATGACTTCCGAATGTAAAAAAGGAGTAATTTTCGAATACTAATAGTTTAATTGACCCTATTTATTAACAATATGTTTTTGCAAACACAAATGAATTATAGAATGATTTAAATGTTTTAATTTGCTGAATTAAGCAGTCAACAGCGTTTCATGAAGCCTTAAAAGAGATGAATTAAATATTCGCGATTAATTCATGATCAATTTCCGCCAGTTGCATTACTTAAAACGGACAGATTAGAAAGGTATACAAATAATAAGAGTCAGGGCCGCCTCACACATACAAACATGACAATGCGTTAAGAAACTGAAAGATTAGAACATTGATCGGACATCACAGTTTGTGATATTTGTTTCATAAAATGTGTTGGCATAGACATTCAACAGAGTTTGAATGTATATTTATTTGTGTATGTATTGTCTGCTTAGTTTATGTATTTAAACTGATAAAAATACGCTAAAACCTTCAGATTGAACAAAAGGACGAAGAAATACTACATGTGAACGAGAGGAATTCTCATCTGCTTGCGCAAGTCGATAGTCTGACAGAGAAGGCGTCTAATAGCAGCGGCCACTCCATGACGCTCTTTAACGAACTCACGCAGCTTTCCGGCAACAACGAGGTTACCATGACAACCGACTCTCCCATCAGCCAGGTAATACATCAGGACGATGGCGCAATTGATAGACGCGAATCATATATTTAATGGCTTCCTATGAAGCAGTCGTGAAGACGCTGGAGAACCTGTTAATAAATCCCTTATACACACAGGTGTATTGAAATTGCGTCAAGAAGAGAAAAAAAAAGAAAGAGGAGTGGGGGCTAATTTTGTTCGAAGAATGTTTTATAGAAACTATGGTTATTTGCACTATTTTATTCAATATTTGATTGTTATGGTTTATATTTAAAGTGATATTAGACGCATTTTTTTCTGTTGAATTGAGCTGAACAGAATTAACAGGTCAAAAGAGTTAGTTAAAATGTGGTAACTGACCAATTATCTGCAACTCATCCATCACTTTAATATAAGATATATAATAATACTGACCTTGACTCGTGTAAATAGATCTAATTCAAAATAAATATAATTTTCTGAACTCTACAAAAACAAACTATGTCATATATTTATCGATCAGTTATATGCAAATACACACATGTCCACATTGTATGACTCTCTTAGAATCGGTGTGATTAACTATAAATGAAATAATGTACTTTTGGCAAGTTTTATCTGCTTCTCATACCTGTCGTCTTGTTGTAGTATCCTCCCAGTATGTTTGGCGAAGATGCCATCGAATGCGATGACGACGAAGACTTCCTGATGACGTCATCATCGCCAACGAGATATGACGACAACAGGGACGTTCAACAACATATTTCGGATTTCCAAAATGACAAACATGTAATCACTTATTAATTAATTCATAATTAATAATCGACAACCATCGTCGCAGTATTATGCCCCCGAAGGTGGGCATATAGTGATCGCACTGTCCGTCTGAAATTCCGTCACACTTTGCCTTTAGGTTTCGAAAAATGTGGAAAAACACTTTGCTTTTAGGTTTACAAAAATGTGGAAAAAGGGGGCATATGCCATACTATGGTGACAGGTCTTGTTTTGCGTTTAGTTTGGTTTTTATGTACATGGTACTTCGTTTATAACTTGTGCCATGAAATTAAGTAACACCTAAACGGCGTTTATTTACAATATCGCCCGTTTTTATCCTTATAACGTTCTGTAATTTTGGCTTCTTATGGCATATTTGAAATTGTAAAAAAAATGTCATGAATCAAACATCAACATCTAAAACTAAATATGAACCGCAATTTCACAA
Organism: Dreissena rostriformis; assembly: GCA_007657795.1. Lineage (NCBI taxonomy): Eukaryota > Metazoa > Mollusca > Bivalvia > Myida > Dreissenidae > Dreissena > Dreissena rostriformis. The sequence continues at coordinate 44,425 of VMBQ01002595.1, read as the reverse complement.
GTCGTCTGCTGAAATTAAAAATGTTGAATCTGGACATTTTCAGAAAGTCGTTGTTTGAAAAAATAAGTTAAGCACTGTTACGCATTGCACAAAGTATGAATACAACGCTACTGGTAATATTGAAAAGTTTAAAACATGCGAAAAATACCTTTGAAGGCTTTCTGTATTTACATTTTAACTAGACCGCCTTGACGGTTATCTCCGGAAATATTTACGTGAACGTATACTGTTTAACGCATAAAGCTCCGAAGACTTCGGTGTAATAGACGGTAATCGGATAAATTACCAGCGAAACTTAAACAAACAAACGTTTTAACTGGCCAGATTAATAGGCATATTAAAATACAAGTAATGTTAATGTATATCCGTCGAAAAATATGCGTTTATTTGCAAAACAATGCTATAATTTTACAGACTTTAACATTCAATGAACAATTTGAATATACTCGATATTGAAGCTTATATTTGTCCGTAGTCCATACCCGTCCTAATATAATTGACCTATACAGTTATGTTCGTCAATTGCATATGCCTCCGCGAAATTTTAATATAGTATTGCATTTCTGTACATGACGCATTTCCGGCGGTTGAACATCGTACCCATGTGGGACAACACTGCCTCTAAAAACGCATTTATTTCACCATGTGTCTTTGAGGCATATTTTGCATTATTGACTAGTCATTCGACCGGACGATGACTGCAGCTGGCGAGTGGCCAGTTGGCATACATTTAGACACGGGGCGAAACACATGACGAGATCAATGAATACAACTGTGTCACCGCCTTTGAACGGCCAATGCAAAACATGGAATTGGGGTTTATGGNGGGGGGGGCATCTTTACCTTTCACATGGCCCAGATTTATTAATAAATGCGTAGAATTTAATCTTATAGCATCACTGTTCAAATTAAACTGAACAAGAAATATGTTTTACAAATATAAACTGCGGTGATGTTAATTGTTTTTTTATTCGTGAAAAACGATCGGATATTTAGATGTTGTGTTTTTACTCTGTTTTTCAATCGCTATGTCCATCTCAAAACTTATACACTTCAGATATAAATTAAAAATCTGTACATGTACGTTTACATTAGTATAAGTATACAAACATCTCAAAGACACATTCATTTTACTACCTATAGTATTCAAGAGTACATGATTATTATAAATCTTAAGATATTTTGACAATCCAATATAGCACAACCCGATTAGGGTTGCAATTTGTGTGAAGGTTCCATCGTTTTTCTTCAGATGGAAGATGAAATCCTTAGCGCCTACCGCCATTTACGGAAGCTCTGTCAGGACATTCGGGTACATATGGGAGACCGGATAGAGCAGGCAGACGAGGATCAGACCGATGACAGCGGCTCGGAAACCGGAAGTCTTTTGGGAGTGGTCGGTGAGCTTCGGGACACTGTACACAGCGCGATAGAACAGACCAACCAGGTACGCGATAGGGTGGTATATTAAGAACGTTCTGCTGTATGCACGCGAACATGTACGGTGACACATTGGAATAGGAAACATGGCAGGTATCAATAGCATTAAATTTACAGTATTGAGTTTTCAATAGGTTAATTCTTTATAAATAATGATAACCGAAGTTACAATATGACACACACAGAAAAAGCTATGCATCGGTGTATTCCTGGAGTATTTTCATTGCTAGAAACTGTTTTAATTAACGGATCAAACGGCTAACAAGGTACAAAGAATCAATACCACTATCATTAAGCTTAAAAGTACAGGTGAACTCTTAAGTGCCTCACATCTTGTTATACGCTATTATTCTATTCGTTCCGCCATTCTACTGACACAGAATAAATAATTGATTATACAAGCGCAGTTGTCTTAACGAATGTCATCTTTTATAGAGAAAGCCTAACATCAACCTCTGTTTTGTTTTCAGACACAAACAAGTCACCTAGGTGAAATCCAGCGTCTTCATACGCGCGTGACGGAATTGGAGCATGACTTGGCAAGTTGCCAGACAAGTCTTAACAACATCCGGGAACAAGTGAACATCCGGGACGTTCACTTGCAGCAGAAGAACTTCAAAATCAATGAATTGTCTAGACAGGTGCGATTTAATCTTCAAGTTTCAATATAAACATTTTTTGTAATGGTGATCGGTCAAACAGCCATTTGTTTTATGAAATGATTTGGCGTTTGCGTGATGCCAGTAGTCCGCGGATTGGTTGTGAGTAAAGATATGTCATTGTCAGTAAGATTTGTCGGTTGCTGCGACTTGGTAGTGCATATTTAAAAATATGAGGTATTGATAGGATCTTGTTCGTCTTTGGCAATTAATGAAGTAGTTCCAAGCTGACATTTTTACTTGTTTCGAATTATTATTAATTTAATTAATTATTGTGATTGATGTCTTATTTACACTTATCTTAATTTATATCTTCATTTATTCTTAGCATCAAACTAACACTAAACAGTTTGTGTTCCATTCTAAGAACATGGACTTAAAAACCTGTCATCTGAATTATCTTATACATTCATTTAATATCTCAGTATTTGACTAAATTCCAATACACGTCCGTTGAGTTTAGTCCCAGATTGATAATTGTTCCAAATCATGGTTTTTGATAACGCTTACCGTGTTGTTTCTTGGCAGAAGGACTATTTATAAATTCAAACAGGCACACTATTTGCTAGTATTATTGACCTTATCTTCCTGCATTGCAGCCCCAAAACGTTTTTATTTCCATAATTGTCGCATCCGTACACACATTTATCGTCGTCTGAAATTTGTAGGTGTCCTCCCAGCACGAGGACATCAAGATCCTGTCCGGTCAGAGGGATCGTCTGCAGGAATTGATGGCGGGAGACTCCGGCAAGCCCCAGATGTACAGCGCCATGGCACTGCTCCGACACGCGCGAAGGGAAAGGGACGCCGCCATTGAAAGGTGATATACAATTATTTGTCGCATCGGACTTATTCGATCTTTGTTGTGTATGTGTTAAACAATTTTTCCATAGCAACTGTATGAACAATATTTAACCGATGGAATTGCAGACGATATTCGATGGAGAAAGAGCTGCAGCAGACGAAATATGAAGTGATAGTCCTCAATCATCAGCTCATGGAAGCCATTCATCAGAAGAACAAAGTGTCGCAACTCTTGGACCAGTGGCAGGTACGAGCCCATGAAAAGTTATTGCCCATATTTTATTGAAAACTATGAGAACTCAGCGCAATATTACCATTTATATAATTTGAACATGCAATGAATTTGATTTAACTCGGTTGCATTACTCGCACCTGTACTACATTTTACGTTTTGTTTTCAGTCGGATATGGCAAATTTACTTGGAGTTAAAGTGGAAATACCTGCAAAGTCTGTGACGTCACAATCCATAGCCGACACAATGTCAACGGAAGCAAGTGCAAAATCGTCTGATAGTGTGACTTAGAAATGTCGTTTTTGTTCATTATGACTTGCTGAAATTGTGTTCGATTCATTCACCATTCCATTGTTTGGTATCTACGTTTACGTTTAGTCTTTTGTCGTGATCAATAACTCGATGTGTACGAACGAGTTGCCCATACAGTCATTTTGACGTTGTTTGTTGAGCGTTTTTTTTTGTATGCGGAGACATTATAATTGAGATAGTACTGCCTGTTATTTATGATGAAAAGTGCATACATATAACTTAAACATGAGCCATGCACAAAAAAATATGCATGCACGCCCATTCAAAACTACATTTGTACCATTCAAAACGTAATGTTTTAGATGCACTCTTGCCAGTTTAAGGGTTTATCAATATTATACATTCTACAGATATTTATTTCAATGATTTTATTATTCTTGCGTTTTATAGTATTATTATTTCATTTGTTTAATGCTCATCTTTTCGGTTTTGAAATGAGCATTTGTTTTACATTTATTTGTATTTTATCCATTTGCTATACGATTATCGTGGTAACTGGAGTTCTTCTCAATTGCAAGTGTTGGTTACTTACCACTGCACGTACAAGAAGAACTCTTTGTGAAAGTACCACTTTTACTTGATAACATGATTAAATGTCTATGTTTAATGCAATAAATATCCATATTTATCAAACGTTATGCCCAACCAGAATTAATAATATATAATTTTAATATGGATTACTTTTCTTAAGTATATTGGATAATGTGCCGATCTAAACTTTAGTTGCTTGTCTGAACAAAAGAAAAAAAATGAAATAAAAACGGATATATGTTTGTCTTATACAATGCCTGCCATTGGAATCCAAATATATTTGCAACGTTGAAATGTACAGAGATAAGCTCGATTTATATAATTCACGATGGCAAATTCGTTGCCAATCGAATCTCATAGATCAGTCATTCAAACAAACTTAAGTAAAATTTCATATTTGCAAATTTAATAGTAAGCAGATGTGTCTTATGAAGACATCTGATTCCGAAGGACTAAGCTCCACGTCAATCAAATAGTATTGACTATTCATTGAAAAAAAAAACACTTTGAAGCATGGTTGGCTTCAACAGTGTTTATTTACCGGTAAATATTTTGTTTTCACCAACAACAAACATACGATGATTCATAACGCAGCTGTACGAGACCGAATAGTTGAAATGGTCCAACGATAGCGAGATGGTCTACCGAATAGTTGAAATGGTCCAACGATAGCGAGATGGTCTACCGAATAGTTGAAATGGTCCAACGATAGCGAGATGGTCTACCGAATAGTTGAAATGGTCCAACGATAGCGAGATGGTCTACCGAATAGTTGAAATGGTCCAACGATAGCGAGATGGTCTACCGAATAGTTGAAATGGTCCAACGATAGCGAGATGGTCTACCGAATAGTTGAAATGGTCCAACGATAGCGAGATGGTCTACCGAATAGTTGAAATGGTCCAACGATAGCGAGATGGTCTACCGAATAGTTGAAATGGTCCAACGATAGCGAGATGGTCTACCGAATAGTTGAAATGGTCCAACGATAGCGAGATGGTCTACCGAATAGTTGAAATGGTCCAACGATAGCGAGATGGTCTACCGAATAGTTGAAATGGTCCAACGATAGCGAGATGGTCTACCGAATAGTTGAAATGGTCCAACGATAGCGAGATGGTCTACCGAATAGTTGAAATGGTCCAACGATAGCGAGATGGTCTACCGAATAGTTGAAATGGTCCAACGATAGCGAGATGGTCTACCGAATAGTTGAAATGGTCCAACGATAGCGAGATGGTCTACCGAATAGTTGAAATGGTCCAACGATAGCGAGATGGTCTACCGAATAGTTGAAATGGTCCAACGATAGCGAGATGGTCTACCGAATAGTTGAAATGGTCCAACGATAGCGAGATGGTCTACCGAATAGTTGAAATGGTCCAACGATAGCGAGATGGTCTACCGAATAGTTGAAATGGTCCAACGATAGCGAGATGGTCTACCGAATAGTTGAAATGGTCCAACGATAGCGAGATGGTCTACCGAATAGTTGAAATGGTCCAACGATAGCGAGATGGTCTACCGAATAGTTGAAATGGTCCAACGATAGCGAGATGGTCTACCGAATAGTTGAAATGGTCCAACGATAGCGAGATGGTCTACCGAATAGTTGAAATGGTCCAACGATAGCGAGATGGTCTACCGAATAGTTGAAATGGTCCAACGATAGCGAGATGGTCTACCGAATAGTTGAAATGGTCCAACGATAGCGAGATGGTCTACCGAATAGTTGAAATGGTCCAACGATAGCGAGATGGTCTACCGAATAGTTGAAATGGTCCAACGATAGCGAGATGGTCTACCGAATAGTTGAAATGGTCCAACGATAGCGAGATGGTCTACCGAATAGTTGAAATGGTCCAACGATAGCGAGATGGTCTACCGAATAGTTGAAATGGTCCAACGATAGCGAGATGGTCTACCGAATAGTTGAAATGGTCCAACGATAGCGAGATGGTCTACCGAATAGTTGAAATGGTCCAACGATAGCGAGATGGTCTACCGAATAGTTGAAATGGTCCAACGATAGCGAGATGGTCTACCGAATAGTTGAAATGGTCCAACGATAGCGAGATGGTCTACCGAATAGTTGAAATGGTCCAACGATAGCGAGATGGTCTACCGAATAGTTGAAATGGTCCAACGATAGCGAGATGGTCTACCGAATAGTTGAAATGGTCCAACGATAGCGAGATGGTCTACCGAATAGTTGAAATGGTCCAACGATAGCGAGATGGTCTACCGAATAGTTGAAATGGTCCAACGATAGCGAGATGGTCTACCGAATAGTTGAAATGGTCCAACGATAGCGAGATGGTCTACCGAATAGTTGAAATGGTCCAACGATAGCGAGATGGTCTACCGAATAGTTGAAATGGTCCAACGATAGCGAGATGGTCTACCGAATAGTTGAAATGGTCCAACGATAGCGAGATGGTCTACCGAATAGTTGAAATGGTCCAACGATAGCGAGATGGTCTACCGAATAGTTGAAATGGTCCAACGATAGCGAGATGGTCTACCGAATAGTTGAAATGGTCCAACGATAGCGAGATGGTCTACCGAATAGTTGAAATGGTCCAACGATAGCGAGATGGTCTACCGAATAGTTGAAATGGTCCAACGATAGCGAGATGGTCTACCGAATAGTTGAAATGGTCCAACGATAGCGAGATGGTCTACCGAATAGTTGAAATGGTCCAACGATAGCGAGATGGTCTACCGAATAGTTGAAATGGTCCAACGATAGCGAGATGGTCTACCGAATAGTTGAAATGGTC
>VMBQ01002595.1:0-33374 GCA_007657795.1 Dreissena rostriformis | reverse complement strand
TTAAAGGGACTGTCCACTAGATTTTGGCATGTATTGAAGCATGTCATTAAATGCTCTATATTGATAAATTCAAACATTTGACCTAAAAATCTGCAGTTAAAAAACAAGAATACAATTTAAAAAGGGAAAAAAAAGTAAACCTCATCAGGGCTCGAACCAGTGACCATCGGGGTCCTGGAGTAAAAACCAATTAGACCGCTCGGCCATCCTGACAAGTATGTACGATAGCCGTATTTTATACCATATATAAGCAATCCTCGTAGTTTTACAAAATATAGCGACAATAACAGAACTTTCCAAATTATTCAATCGTTTCGCGTCGAACGACGCTTTATGATTTTGAGGTTTTCAAATCGTCAAAAGATGCATATAATGGATATTTAAGAGCATTGTAAATGGTCAGTATTACTATTTCCTCAAAAATATCATAACAAACGCGAAAATTTGCGAATATGAAACAACTTTTTTTTATTTTGTCAATTTACCAATCTGTTGGACGGCCCCTTTAATGCAGCTGCAGGACTAAGTGGGTAGAGTAGGCTTAATGCATGACTCAGTGAGAGTAAAAGGCTTAATGCAGGTGCAGGATTCAGTGAGAATAGTAGGTTTATTGCAGCTGCAGGGCACATTGGGGAGAGTAGGCTTAATGCAGATGCATGACTCAGAGAGAATAGAAGGCTTTTTCGGACGTGAAACACCAGCTTTCCAACACTATGTTAGTCCAGTTCCAGAGCACATACTGCACAAGTTCAGTGAGTGAGAAAAAATCGCATAAAAAGGCATATTCACAAATCTCTCGTAACAAACAGTGACAACTACTCTCTGGCAAAAAAATCATGTTGAATAGTCAATTCTTATTTAATTCACTTTGTCCCCGGTTTGTTGCATATTTAATACTGTCTGTATTATTAAGACGCTTAATGCAGCTGCATGACTAAGTGAGAATAGTAGTCTAAATGCAGGTGCAGGACTCAGTGAGAATAGAAGCTGAATGCAGGTGCAGGACTCAGTGAGAACAGTAGGCTTAATGCAAGTGCAGGATTCAGTGAAAATAGACGGCTTAATGCAGATGCATGACTCAGTGAGGATAGAAGGATTAATGCAGGTGCAGGACTCAGTGAGAACAGTAGGCTTAATGCAGGTGCAGGGTTCAGTGAGAACAGTAGGCTTAATGCAGGTGCAGGACTCAGTGAGAATAGAAGCTGAATGCAGGTGCAGGACTTAGTGAGAACAGTAGGCTTAATGCAAGTGCAGGATTCAGTAAAAATAGACGGCTTAATGCAGATGCATGACTCAGTGAGGACAGAAGGATTAATGCAGGTACAGGATTCAGTGAGAATAGTAGGCTTAATGCAGGTGCAGGACTCAGTGAGAACAGTAGGCTTAATGCAGGTGCAGGGTTCAATGAGAACAGTAGGCTTAATGCAGGTGCAGGACTCAATGTGAATAGTAAGCTTAATGCAGGTGCATGACTCCGTGAGAATAGATGGCTTAATGCAGGTGCAGGACTCAGTGACAACAGTAGGCTTAATGCAGGTGCAGGACTCAGTGAGAATAGTAGGCTTAATGCAGTTGTATGACTCAGTGAGAATAGTAGGCTTAATGCAGGTGCATGACTCAGTGATAATAGAAGGCTAAATGCAGCTGCATAACTCAGTGAGAATAGTAGGCTTAATCAGGTGCAGACTCAGTTAGAACAGTAGGCTTAATACAGGTGCATGACTCAGTGAGAATAGAAGGCTTAATGCAGCTGCATGACTCAGTGAGAATAGTAGTCTTAATACAGGTGCATGACTCAGTTAGAATAGAAGGCTTAATGCAGGTGCAAGTCTCAGTGAGAATAGTAGGCTTAATGCAAGTGTATGACTCAGTGAAAACAGTAGACTTAATGCAGGTGAATGACTCAGTGAGAATAGAAGGCTTAATGCAGCTGCATGACTCAGTGAGAATGGTAGGCTTAATGCAGGTGCAGGATTCAGTGATAATAGTAGGCTTAATGCAGGTGCAGAACTCAGTGAGAATAGATGGCTTAATTTAGGTGCATGATTCATTTGGAACAGTAGGCTTAATGCAGGTGTATTACACAGTGAGAATAGTAGGCTTAATGCAGTTGTATGACTCAGTGAGAAAAGTAGGCTTAATGCAGGTACATTAACTATAGAATTGCGACACCTTAAAAATTCACAATTTCGCATAAAAAGGCATATTCACAAATCTCTCGAAACAAACAGTGACAATAAACTCTCTGCTTAAAAAATCACTTTAAATAGTAAATGATTATTTAATTCACTTTGCCCTCGGTTTGTTGCATATTAAATACTGTGACTTTATTGTATTGACAACACTATTTCAATTCATATGCATTTAAATATGTGTTCCTGTATGCATTTATAGTTTAAGTGTCTTACTAAAAACTAACTAAAAAGGATGTTCATTCTAAGTTTGCGTCTTATTCTACCCTCAAATTTTACATGTTTCTTGCATAATTGAATTTTCATTTACCTGTATCATAATGTATACAGAAACTTTATTATTTTAAAGAAAATTTCAGAGTTATTTGGTTAAGTTAGGGACAAAGTAAAGCAAATATACTCATTTGTCTCAAAATAATCATCCTCTGAAACCCCAACTGGGATTTGAACCCAGATTTGTTTAAAAAAAAATCATCCTCTGAAGCCCCCACTGGGATTTTAACCCAGACCTCTTTCTTGTGGGAAGGAAAGTATTCTATCTTGAAATACAAGGGCATGTAAGAGGAAACTTAGCAATGTAAAGCCTATCAACATACAAAAAATATTTATATGGAATTATAATATGGAAAGATGCCTAAAGGTAATTTTTCACATGACCTTTGAAACAAAACCGTCATCTCTGAATCTGCAATAGATTACAGTTAAAGTTTAGGTTTTTAGTATTTGGGGTTGTACATAAACTTTAAAGTATTGTATTTATCCTTGTTAATGTTAATAGAACGATAGATATATATTGATTGCGTAAGTTGAGATTTTGTTAAGACAAATGACTTTGTAAATTTACTCTATGACAAGTATACGGCAATGTAAGCGTTACCAGAAGCTAAACTAGCAATAAGTTACTAAGCTTCTAACTGGCTAGCAAATTTTCCATAAGTTTAGCAAACTATCTGACAATATTTATTTAAAAAACAACAACAACAGAATGTATATTTTTACATGAAAATGTATCTCAATTACAGTCGTATTTATTCAGGAAAGGAACATTTAGTGACTATACATAGTGAAATACAATTCTTTTATGAAATCGAGACATCATTATTAAGTTATCATTTAACATTCATATTGCTCCAACATCTTCTTTCTGAAAATATCAAAACTTAATTAACTGTCAATATGATCTTTTTAATATTCCAAAATAGCATTACTGCTTCCTGAATAGAGCTGACTTGGTGTCTTCCATGCAGGGGTACTTGCCTCAATGTGTGTTAGGGTTTGGTGAATACTGACTGCTGTTTAAATTCTAGTTAAAGTCATCACTGAATAGACTTGATATTTTTTCAATAAGCGTCTCTGAATACATGTTTCTAAAGGTTATACTTGAAGATAAGTGATATATAGGTTTTTTGTAAAGTAATTATATTCATAATTTGTTTAAAACAGAATGTTATATAACACCGTATTACTTTTCCGTTTCACTTGTTGAATTGTAAATCATGAAACATTCAAACGTTTTGTATATTCATTTTGACGATCATATGGTCTAACTTATGCAAATATGAGCAAATGGAAATATTAAGTCAAAGTGTTCGATATTTAAATAAATAGTTTACACATCCTGAATATAGCCAGAGACACGTTTTAGGCTTGCTTTAAAAAGCGATCATTACAACTCGAACAGCTGAGATCAGAAATCTCCGGCATTTCAACAATCACACAATGACCCGTATTGTTTGGCTTTGCCCTGTAGGGCAGGCTACTCCAAAAATAAACTGTTCGTGATTTATTACCAAGAATCAGCTGACAAACTATCCCGTCTTTTATAGTTGGGAAGATCATTTGGACATGACCTTTTATAAGATGACTTCAAGGGACTTGTTCACAGAGTGCAAACATTACGATTTTAAAACCAAATGCACATATTCAAAACAAAATGTTTGCAGTGTGTTCAAACAAATGAAACGACAATTTTGACGATAAAACCTGTACACAAATTAGTTCATTAATGGATAATCTTCATTAGAAGACGTAAAGGTAAAAAAGAGTCGGTAACAATTCTCTTTCATTTTTTAAAAACATTAAAAATTTATATTCATTGCTGCACATGCTATTTTTATGTAATGTTTTTTACAGGATTAATAACCAAATGAGCTTTAAAACAGTTTCTGTACTTTAACATCATACATATACAGTAATATTTTGAAGGATTAGTCCATTCATATATTGATATTGTAAGCAGTTTGTTTTTGCGATAAGGCATGTTATCTTGAGATATATTATTTGTTCAGTTTTTGATTGGCGAATCTCATTGGTTTAAAAAGTAGGTTGCTTGTATGTGCGGGTAGTATACAGGGGGTGAGGTTATGTTGAATGCATGTAATACTGTTCTTGTATTCGAAGTGTTAAAACTTCGATAAATATGGGAAAATAAATCATATATATTGTTGATAAAACATAAGAGACTTTGGTCTCATCTTACTATTGGTTGGCAATCTATGGATCAGGATTCATTTTCCTCTATTGCTCGGGTCGCTAATATTTACAAATTTGCATGTCATGTTCGAACTCAGACTTTCACACGGAATTGCTTCGAGACACATGTGTGTTGGGTTAGCAGTATACTTCTAGGGCATGGCTTTGGTTCTTTACCTAAATATCTGAACCATATAAGGGTTGAGCATAGTCTGTACCTATAATGGGCCAGTGTCTTGTGTCGAGTTATGTACTATTCGACTCCTCGTGTTTTGTATCGTACCAGATCCCATGTAGCTTATATGGTTGTATACAAAAGTACGGAGGTTACCATGTCCAGTGCAAGTGTTCAGGATATTATGTGTTTGTTTTCTACGTATCATTTACTCCACAATTATTTCAAACAGTAACCAAATAGTAAGTATGAAAAGTCTAAGTGCAAGCTACAAGCATGCAAAGCGCATAAATCAGCTGTAATAGTGAGCTTTTAAGTTTATAAATGAACTGCACTCCTGTCATATCTTGACATCTTTGCACTGCACCGGGTTATCTCATTTTTTCATCAACATGTTGAATTTAAAGTCGAATTTCTCCACCAATACGAATTCTTTCAAGAAACCCTGGCGATATGTTAATCGGAGGACATTGGTTGATATTATTTTCGGTGCAAAAACTTTTTCACTGGCATACCTTTAAAGAAATTTGTCAAGTGCTTAATAGGGGACAAATCCCTGCATCGTCGACTTCAAATAGCCATATTTCAATAAATTGTGAATAAAAATAACCAGGATTTTTCTAACATCCATGATAATACCTCCTTTGCATATACCAAAAGATATTTTAATTCAATAATGCCGTTAAACAATTATAGAACTGGATTTACTTACCATACCGAAATTCAGCAAAATTTATCAGAAACTTTTCCAAGCACGTCCAACTGTTCAAATCATTTCGGGTTTCCGGGGGTGAACGTGCTAACACACTTTTCGCAGCATCGTTTACGTCAACGTCAATCGTTTGTGATAATCATAGACATACACGACTATAGATGGACGCATCCGGTACTTCACAGTATGGAAGGGTTTATCCGCCATTACATGCATGTTGCTTAATGGCAATTCGTATTGCTTAATCATAATTGTATATTACTAAATGACAACCATCTGCTCTTCCGATCTTTAATGCATATAACACAACAAGAAACGTTTGACACTTAAAAATCCGATTTTCTATAGTGAATTGAAATAAATGAAGTATTAAATTTAATGCAGACACATTCCATACGAGCGTATTTACTTCATATTTCAAGCGTAACAAATGTTTGTGTTAATCGGCAGATTGTATTACCCTACACGTTACCGATTGAAAAATAAGTAAAAACTAATTTCTATAAAAAAAAACGAAAGCTGAAATAATATAAATAAATCAGACGTAATAAAATTAATAAGTCTTATTTGAGTTATGCAAAAAAACAACTGAAAATAATGTGTTCTATCAAATACGCATTAAATGAAAGGCTGTTGTTGTTTTTATGCGTTGATGTGTTAAACAATGATCATTTTACTGCAGTTGTCAAATAGTCATCGATTAAATATATTCATTTACAGTATGTTTTGTGATTGAAATAAACTTGTTGTATTTGCACACAGAATAGTTTGTATGTTTTTTCATGTAGCTGTAAAACCCATGTTTTGATATTTTATAATGTTGAAAACAAATCCGGCCAGTAGGCCCGAATGATAAATAGAATTTTCAGCATTTACGAAAAATCGATATACTAGAAAATCGAAAAAAGCCGATCTAATCTTCATGTTCTGTAAACTTGGTTATCTACACAACTTTTGGTTATGTCGTCATTTTGAAAGTAAACAATACATTAAAAATAATTGAGACTTACAATGTATAACATCAGAACTTATATTTAAAGGTGATTTATGAACAACGTTGGAATTGTAAATAATTAAATAGCTTTGAGATTTAATATTTACCTATTTGATCGTATACTAGCTGTGGTAAAATTATGCCAAGTTATGAAGTTTTTAATATTAGTGGTAATGAAATTATAAGTATAAGATCGAGGTTTTTGAAGTGATACAACAACTCACGTGTCCAAGCTGGCGAGGATCTACCGGAAGAAGAAGCGGACGACGATTGTGAGGAGGGTGACAAAGTGGTGTTTACCAACGGCGTCATAAAAGAAATGGTCGGGATCCTAAAGGTCAAGATCGATGTGATCTTTAACGCGAGGGGTACAACTAGGGGCGACAGGTTTTCGAACGTTAAGTATCGTTTTCGCAATCAGTGTACCGCGTTATGATCAACCCGCGACATGGGCCATGAGATTATAATACCTGCCACGATGTCAGAGACGACTACGGGATAGATACAACGAGCATGTGAACAGCGCGGGAATTGGCTATGGTAGCGTTCAACAATCACTGGTATTTAATTTACCACGGGCGATGGGTTATAGAGAAGAAATGTGGCTAGGTGCAAATCCCGTCCAGTGGCCAAAATACCGCCGTTTATGCGTAAGGAAGACTGGACGGTATGGTCGGCGAAGATTGGGGCGATCATTTGGTGGTACCAAAAGAGCGAAGAAGTGTGGTGTGGTGTCTTCGTGAAACCAGGAGATTGTGTACCAACCCGAATCTAGAAAAGGCTAACGATGTTCCCTGTGTGATTACAGCAAAACTATACTAGATCAAGCTTTCCAATCATCTGAACAAAAAGGCGCCTCTTGGGTAGTTCACCACAACAAGCTGAAACTATTCAACGGAAATATCCTCCCAAGATGTGTACTAAATTCCCGGTAGACGAATTTGAGAATCAAATGACGACGTTAAATAACCAACATATTGTTAATAACACATGTCGTGTTTTGTGTCAAAACTTTAAATTCTGCCTTGTATGTGAAATTGCCCTTATAACGGTAATTGTGAACGCGGAGTTGTTTTTTTTTTTTTGTAAGTGGAGCTTGTGTTGTTTTACACTTATAGAGCGAAAGAAGATAAAATCATTTAAGGTGGACAGTGATAGTTACTTCAATTGATCGGGTGTTTAAAAATAGTTAATCAATTCTCAGAAGGGAATGGTCCCAACGACACCAGCGACACATTGGGCGAGGCGGAGAAAATAGTGTAAGCACCCAGGGGGTGTCTCTAAGTTGAGCGGGCTCTTAGGTCGGGATGTGCTCATTAAACATGAACAGCTTTAACGTTTCATTGACTTTATTTCGTGCATGTCATTTCAATTATAATGAATGTCGTAAAACTTATCTATGTTGAGCTAAGTAGTCGCGTATATGACGTTCAAAGTTGTCAATGGGGCCAGTTGCATTGGTTGAAATTCAAATAAGCATACACGAGTATTATTGCTATTAAACTGATATATTACCATTGACACTTCTGGTTGAGTTCGACATGCTGGAACGACACTTGTTCCTGGCAGGTTGACTGGCCCCGATTGACTGATTAAATCGCCTTATATAGGCATCAAAATGCTGGAACTGAATGCTGCATTGCTGGCAGCCAATCAGATTCCAGAATGCAAAGTCAGATGCTGGAAGTACCGTGGCGGTACTTCGGTTAAACTATTATAAGAACAATAATATTGTTAACAATACTTAATCACTAATTAACATATGCTGCAATATAAATCTGCATTTCTCATAGACAACAAAAACCTTAAAATAACTACACAAAACATTTTCCAGTTATAGAGACTCTAAAGGTTTGAGGTGTCTAAAGCTCTCCAGCATTATGCCAAACACTCTGTAAAATAGTTCTGCATAGGTGTGACATTAACGGACTTTAAATGATTTAATTGACATGTTATGCTTAATTATTATAAGACTTCCTTTATATGTGAAGATGCATATATTACAAGTATCATAATTTCAGCTATGACACATACAAATGTCAATATAAACAATTTATACCTACCTCAGAGCTAAAGAATGCAAATGGCGGTCAGATCCAAAATCGTAAGCACCAGCATAAGATGCTGGAACAATAAAATTCTCATATTAAAAAATGGATGGCTTCATTAAATATAAGCTGGATCAATATGAAATACATCAAAGAAATGGATAACTAGAGGAAAGCTATGCTTAATATACTGTAAGTACTATTTGACAAAAGCTCTTGTATTATAATTCGGACGGTACTAAGTTCGGGCAGAGTCCACCCAGGCTATTACAATAGTATACAGTATATTATGAGACAGACATAAGAGGCCGGTTGATCTGGCATATATGTGCCTGTGAACAAAATGCTCTACTCTTTTTTTGCACAAATGCAATAGATCTCAGAGGCACGAAGAAGTGGCCAATCGGCTGATTATGGTTAACTACTCTCACATTTTGAGAAGAGCAGTGCGGCTCGCGGAAGTGGATAATGTCATACATTTAAATGTTGTATGCTTTCGGTTTTGATACTAAACAATTATTTAATAAAGTAATGTTGTATGAAAAACAGAACATTATAAATAAATGTATATAATTTATTTCGAACTATCAACATAATGGTATTGCAACTTATTATAAACTTATGTATAGACTATGCAACTATATATACCAGTCACCGACAACAAATAAATAATACAATCACCGAATAATGTATTAAAAATAAGTACAATGCATTAATCAGTATTATATTATACGAAACAAATAGATTTTATTTAACAACATATATTTCATCATTTCTTAAACGTTTCATACAACAGATCTTCAGTTTTTATTTCAGATTAAAATATCGTAATTTATTTTGTTTGAAACCAGCATTCATAATAAAATTCAGTATTACTAAATTTTGCCCTCAACCACCAGTGTCCTTGCCAGGCAATGAGTTAATGCGGGGCCAAGAAAAGAATTGTATAAAATAACATTTATATTTAAGAATTTTTACACATTTGTAAGTCATTAATGGGCCCCATAAATTCGACGAATTTTCAACGAAAGTGAAACAAAAAGCAGTCGAAAGTGCTGAGTTCATATAGAAATATTGAAGAAAATTTCAAATATTTAAAATAAGCCAAGTTTCTTAAGTTATATTCAATACAATTAATTCAAACACAACAATAATAAATAGTGTAAGAATATTTACACAAAGAATAAAATCGAAATAAATGGACGGATTAAATTTTAAGTGTGCATAAACACCAATAATAAAGCATTCAACCAATAATCATATCACCAAAATTTACATTTTGTACATTTATACCGGTATCCCCAAAAACGAAGCAATATTTATTTTATATATATAATAATTATAGATATTTACAATAAATTATCACAGATAGTGTTGATGATCAAACCAGGTTTCAAAAACTTGAAAACTATATGTACACTATTCAAGCTGAACCGACAACAAGCAATTAAATAATCGAAATATATATGTGTCAATACAAAATATGACTGATACAATTTGTTAACACACAATCAATAAAATTACATTTACATGTAAACTAATTTTCAAAACTAATCAGCATAACAATAGTGATTGTATAAATCTGTAATTCATAAATGCAACATGTTTACCCTGTAAACATAACGATCATTTATGAATACATATCACAGATTAATATAACATAATTTTAACTTTAAGATGTATAAAATATATGTGAATGCATCTTATAACTATCAAAGTTATGATGGTAAACATCTTAAAGCTATTACAGTACTACTGGCATATATACAATGTTTGTATTAAACATCTTTAGAAAGAAATCAGTTTTAACATATTAGTATAAATATCAAACGGATTAATGTAAATATCAAAGATATGCTTGTAAACATTTTATAAAAGCCAAAGTTACATTTTTTTTTAAAGAAACCTCACTGAAAAATATCAGTGTTATAGATATATAAAAATAAAACCGATGAAAGTAAATATCAGAGTTATGCTTGTAAACGCATTATACGTTTCACAGTTATGCTTGTAAACGCATTATACATATCACAGTTATGCTTGTAAACGCATTAATAATATCACAGATATGCTTGTAAACGCATTATAAATATCACATTTATGCTTGTAAACGCATTAAACATATCACAGTAATGCTTGTAAACGCACTATAAATATCACAGTTATGCTTGTAAACGCACTATAAATATCACGTTATGCTTGTAAACGCATTATAAATATCAAATTTATACTGTAAACGCATGATAAATATCACAGTTATGCTTGTCAATAAAAATACCTTTTAAGTGACATGTTTGTCAATAACAGATTTGATTGTAAAGATATAAATCTGAAATAAATATCACGGATATGCTTGTAAAACACCATATAACATAAAATAAACGTCAAACATAACAACTAATGACATACGATATACGTCAACAATTACAACCGATAACATAAGATATATGTCAACAGTAACAACTGACCAGATATGTCGGCGTATTTGCACCAAACAGATCCTATCTCCACATTCTGTATCTATATTGAGTAGAATTGCAGAATATGCAACACCCTCTTGTTCTCATATGTATAGCTTTCATCCATGTAATGTGATATCTTAAAAAAATAAAATTAACATAGACTTTGATAGAACTATGATATTGAAAACCAACGGAAGTTCAGAGTTATAGCGGTTATTTAATCAAGAGCGAAATGTGATATTAAAGTCATAGTTAATAGCAATAGATCTATATAGCAAATCATTAAACAACGAAATTATTTTGATAACAAAAACTGCCATAACCTAGTGTTAGGCCAAAAAAAAATAGTCTTGGTTCAGGGAATCAGGGAACATGGCCTGAAAAAATGTAGGAGGGTAGGTAGTTTTTTTTAATTTATTTTTTTACCAGTCGACTGATTTCAGGGTGAAAAGGGGTCAGTTAATGCACCCATGATTGTTTAAACACTGACCAAATGATNATATGAAGAAACATTACACAAAATACACCGAGAGATAAATGATTGAATCGGATACTAGTGATTTGCAAACAAGTTTCTAATTTTTTATTCAATATTTGATAGAACATACATGTAAAATGTAAAATTTACGACCGATACATGGCAGGGTAAATGAAAAATGTTCTAATTATTAAATAAGCCCCTTTCACCGTACCTGGTGTATTACAACAGCGCTTGATCGTTATGTCGGTGTAACATTATCGGTATGTTTGCCCCCGTTTTTGGCTCTGAACGTCGGTGATATCCTGTCCTCGTGTGAACATGCATGTACGATTACAGTTGGACGCATCCGGTACTTCACAGAACTATGCGATGCATTTCGTTTGTTGTTTCTGAAATTAGAAATTTAAATGACCATATAATTCAAACGTATCCCATCATTATACCACCATGGAAGAAATAACACCCACATTCTTTTAATGTTGTCGCATTTCAACTGTGTTCGATACAGCGCAATGGCGGAATATCCAGGACGTAATTTAATATTCAGGTGTTGTATTAAGTTATCGCTTTTATTTACTTTCGTAATGAAGGCAGACAAATTTAACTTGATCCAATATGTAACGATATATCAGGTAAGTGTCGACCTTAACCTTCTCCGTTTTCAACAATAATATAGTATGCCATATATTGTTAAATTATTAGTTTTGGTTTTAAAATAATTCATCTTTAAAAAGAGTTACAATCATAAATTGCTAAATAGATAAATAACTTTTTGCATATTTCCAGTTTTCCAACATTTCCGTGCCGTAGGCCGGACAGCCATTCCGGCCGTCACCCGTTCTCTATAGCGATGCGTGCAGTGTAACGTCCATTTCACACACCACGTCTATATAGTAGCAGAGTCCAGAAGCATGAACGTTCGTAACCGCACGTGTTTGTCACGTGTTGCATTGTTCTAAATTGCTATCTATTGTTTTGGGATAAATGTGTTATCGACCAGATTAACTACGCTCAATATTCAATCGCTAATCAATATATGAAATCTTTAATCTTATTGTAGAGTGATGAGTGTCTGTAATTGTATCATAAGATACCTTTATGAAGTGTTGAGGAGAATTAACATCTAATAAAACTATTCTTATTAACAGCCTTTGAAATGCAAATACTGTAATTATGCGTTCACGTACAGATTGTTATCCTGTAACATGACTTGTCCATTTCATCGCAGCGCAATCGAACGAAAATGAGAAAGTAATTAATGAATTATGTGTTGCTTCAGTAATATTGACACAATGTGCATGACAAGATAAAATGTGCTTATGCGGTTGACGTAACAAGAAACTTATCACGACTTAAATACATTTCATATTGTATTTATTTTATATTTCTAGTGATAAAAACGGTTTCGTGTTTATTGAAACATTTTACGTAATACGTAGACTTGCAATAAAATGGTCCCTGATATTAAACAATTCCCGTTTACCCTAAGTCAAAGTATTTAAAGGTTTTGTTAAATAATAAATAATTATATAAATAAATATATTGAGCAATTGTTGTTGTTTTTTATGTCTAAAACACATTAAATGAATGAAACAAAATTATTTGAGTGAAAGTATTTAAATATTGCTTTGTTTGTTGCTGTTCAAACTTCATCGATGAAATGTGTCTGTATGCTTGGTAATTGAATTACATGTCTGTATTCCACTCCGAATAGTTTGTTTTCTTTTTTATAGTTTATTGACAATTTGTCACTGTATCTTAAACAACATGCCTTTAAAATAACACATCGACAAAGGCTTAACATGTACATAATCAATGAAAAACCATGCTTATAATTTAAGCGTATATATCTGACTAAACAATTTAGAAAAACGTTTACATAATTATGCAGCTGATATCTTATAGCCCATATATTATAATGGAACTATGTTCACATGTAAACATGGTTGTTGCATATTCCCTTTTTCTGCATTTTACAATGCACTGGAATGGGTTACTTTATCATTCGAACGACAATAATAAAATAACATGCTTCGGCACAAAAACACAGTGTCTGTTGTGCCGGTGTCCAATGCTCAAAAGTCAAGGTAACACAAATCTTTAAAACACATTTCGATATAAATGGCATTATCGCAAACGGGCTCGACATCTTACTGACAGATATTCTGTTAGAAACACTGAAGTACGTGTCCGCAGACCGGAACCCATTATATATCTTTTGTGGAGGACGACACAGGATCATTCATATGGGAATTCGTCAGAATTGGACAGGTGAATAAGAAGGCCATGTCATTTAAAGACATTGTGGACGGGCAACAATAGTCGTCTGGCAAAAGCCGGTTACACAATCCCACGCCAAGCACTTCGTGATAAGGTTAAATAAACATTATAATCGTTTTGTAAAAACAAGCCTTGACATCTTACATGTGTTGCGAATACGCTTTTTTTTAAACTGCTAATTATAACATATTTAATTGCATAGAAATATGCATTACTACAATTATTTTAAGATCACGTGGTTAACAATAATGACACACTTGTGTAATATTGAACTTAAAATATTAATGTGTTGCATAAATGTGTTAGTTAATAAAATTTGCTAATAACACACGCATTTATAAAACGATTCCAACTCTGTCACTAGATAAAACGTTTTATACTGAATTTTAGTGACTTTTTCCCGACGGGTTTGCCAATCGTTATTTGTTTTGTCTGTCGAGGTTGAAGTAGTTTCATCAAATCGAGTTTGAAGTTATTTGATCAACAATTGTAGGAATTTTACAATTATTCTGACAAAAAATATCCTTTATTTTCAATATAGTCACTCTCTTACAGTGATTTGTTTTCGAGTATTTTTTGGAATCGAATAAATTTAAGGCTGCTTATTAATTCTTTTAAACAGCCAGTAATGGAGAAATGTAACATAGAAACTAGTAATACAGATTTTATATCGACATAGCGACTTATGTTTAGTTGTTTTAGATGTTTTCATCGTATTACGTTTAGAAAACACATATTCGAAAGTATTTACATCATACGAATACCTAAAAATACAATGATTATTGTTAACGACAGACAATTTTTTACATATTAAATATTAATGGGTTCTTTTTTATTAAATTAACCGGTAGAATCATACATTGTATTTTTATAATATTAATATTGATGGAACATGTAAAGATAATTCCGTGTTAGTCTGTATTTGTACACAATATTAACATCAATTAATAAAACATAACATAATGGAATGCATATAATATATAAGGCTTGACATAGTACATATTATTTAAAAAAAATCCGAATTGAATGAATGTTATAATTACCAGATTCTTAGTGATTCATCAATTCAAGAAGTTCATGTAAATTTGTGTTTTGTATCAAATACCGGACATTGGTTCCTACGGACAATGTTTCTTACGCTAATTTTGACATAGGCGGACATTCGATCCTACGTTATTTTAGCAATCCAGACAATTGTTCCTACATTATTTTGACAACCCACACATTGGTTCCTACATTTTATTTGCACCCCGGACATAGTTTCCTAAATTATTGCTATGCCGAATATTCGTTCCCAAATGACCTGTATTAGAATAAGTACCAATGTTTGAGTGCAATAAAACATGTGATTAACCTAAGAAGTTGACATTGTGTTATGTATGTAACTTGTTATTATGATTGTATGCACAAGAAAGAACCGAAATTAAAAGAAGCACATAGCTACATTTATTTTCATATTAACACAATCAACCATGCACAAGAAAGGACACACAAAACGGAAGGAACAAAGCTGCATGTATACAAGTCAATAATTATTATTAACAAGTTTAACTTCCGGTAAAAAACGAAAGTAGAAGTCATGGAGTAATGGTACGGTGAACAAAGTTGAATTTGTTGATTTTTTTCCAACAGATGTTTACCGAATATCCGGATATTCGTTCGGAAGGGTGACCGAATATTCGAATACCAAAATCGGTATTCGTTGCCATTCCTATAAATAACATCACATCCTAGCGCCCAAGACAAATTCGTTTGGCCAACACGTTGCAAGAAAGCCACCATCGACCTGCTGCCTTCCGCATACTGCTCACGCACACTTTTTAACGTCTGCTGGTGGATCAATGTCTTCTGCCTCATCCGTTTTTTCCCCCGACTTGCCATGGCTAAGTCTGTAAACATCTGTTTCTTTCTGGTAACTGAATATCAAAACCCACAGCGACGGGTTGTCTTGGTCGACAAGATGCCGGAAACTATTATTCCAGCTTTCGCAGACGTTGTTGGTGCGATCGCTGGGGCTTATAGTCGCTTCGTTGAGGTGTCCGTCTGAAGCGTATCTTACCCTTGATACTCACAGTCCGAAACGCACATGACACGTCAGCGATTTTTTCCCGGTTTGCTAAAAGTACCGGTGTCGCACCAATGGGAAATATTAGCGCTGAACAAACTGAAATTGGGACAATTCGTGTCGTAAAATCTTCAGATTGGAAATAAAAGGTCTTTGTAATTGCTTGGTGTTTTATTTCACAACCCCATCTAAATATTCGTCTACACGCCTATTTGCTGAAATGTTCAGTTTCAGTGCTCACTGCATTTGTTCCCTTGCAGATCACATGCTTTTGGGAAGAAATTGACGCAACTTTCCTTCCTTTTGAGAATATTTCGGAAAGTAAAGAGGTCCACTAGCGATATTAGAACCTCTGGAGAGGACTGCTTTAAGTAAGCCATCACGCTGGCGACGTCGTCCGCTGGAAGACGGGCAGACTGCTATTGATTTCTTAACATGCATAACGTTTATTTTTCAAGCTTAATATTGGCATAGGTATCATGATTTGTTTAAACAAATAAGTATTGTTTCAGTAAAGTGCAACCCCGCGTTTGAACGGTAAGAAAAATGTCGGATCAGTGTGGGGATACTAAGCGTTTAAACGTGCGGTTGCACTTAACTGAAACAATACTTATTTGTTTAAAACAAAAGTCATGATACCTATAGAAAACTCTCACGAATGAGCGGGCTCTCCACTTAATCCCATCAAAAATGGTGAAATATTAAAAAAACAAATGTTACCTGGGTCGCGCTTTGTTGATAGTATTCTCCCAACACAGATCTTAAAAAAAGTCACGTGGTATAGGCACCATGATTGGCAGGGTCCTTGTTCATTCCATGCACTTATTTTTCTTTAAATGACGTAATTTACCAATTTCCATATACATTTAATTAAGGGCGAGGCCAGTGTTTGGAAGGTCAATCGTTTCGTGTTTGATAGGCAATGCCTATTTACACCAAGCCTCTGGCAGATATATATAGTGATATACCGGTTTTAAAGAAGTAATTATCAAAGTGTTTCATACAAGTGAAATCATGAATACACATTGACATATCAATTAATGAAACTAATGATAACATAAACACATTTTGAATGTCATTCTTTTACCGATCCGTATTACTAGCAGTAAAATATTAGTGGACTTATTTAAAGACATCCAGAGACAATCGAGCTTATGCTTAGCATGTTTTCAAAATTATTGTTGCTGGATATTTATTTGAGGGAGCAATAGATTGAAGTTTGCGTCTTTTCGAAATAGTAAGTATTAAATTATGTATTTTAAAACTGGATTTGGCATGTTTGTTTTTTTAAGCAAAGTTACCACTAAGCGAATTGTGCCGTCTATTGCAAAAGCAACATATAATACAACAATGTATTGGTCTGATTTATGATATTTTATTAAAACGCACATTTAAATATCGTCGTTCAGTATTAGAAACAACATATGTCGATACATTTGAAAACCACATCATTTGATCTATCAGTTTTTGTTAACTATGAGCTGAGCGCCATCTGGGATCTCATAACCAATGATGACTCAGTTTGAAAACAACATATGTCGATACATTTGAAAACCATTTCATTAGATGTATCATTTAATATATCAGTCTGTGTTAATTATGAGCTGAGCGACATCTGGGATATCTATTACAATGATGACACTTGTGAATTTGCAATGAAGCCGGGGATTGATTTTACTATGTCAAACGACCGGACAGAAAGTGTGCAAAACGATTGGGTTTATTTTCGCTAAATGATACAAATTAGTATTCAAAAGTAATTTTTATTGGCGTAAAAATTGTGCACCTTTTTTGGACGTTATACATTAAATATCGCAGGATTCCAAGGTCAGTTAGCGGTCAGCCTGTCTTGATACCTTTTATAAAAGCCAGATTAGGCTAAGGACATTTGCCCGCTTGCTATTATTAAGACTGTCTGCCTTCAATTTTCTATCGAAAAGTATCGTAGTTAGATACGCAATGACAAATAAATGTTTTATTTGAACCTACCATATATATTAATCGTACGATTTGAACTAACCATATATATCAATCATACATAACAAAGTAATTTTAAATGCATAATATGCTAGGTAAGGATACATAGTATTATCTGAGGTAGTGTCATTCATATGTATCAACACATGTGTACAGTTTGATTGCACATGTACATGCATTAATTAATATTTACAATATGGCTCACATTGCGCAACTACCTGCATAATATGTGTTTAAAAGTGCATTACAAACGTGATATGTACTATGTATCGATATTAAACTGTATAAAAACATTCAAAATGCTATACATATATACACAATAAACTACATAACAAACATCTCATGTGGTGTATAAGATTATAACAACTGAAAAAACAGCAACTGTTTAGCATTTGTTTTCAACTGAACAATTTAGACATGAACATTGTCAATCATTCTTTTCAAAACCAGGATACACACCGAATATCTTTTCAACTTACTCATGGTGAGCTTTCGTGACCGTCTATAGTCCGTCGCGCGTTGTGCGTAGTGCGTCGTCAACATTTACCTTTTTACCATTCTAGAGGCCACATTTATTTCCGATCTTCATAAAACTTTGTCAAAACATTTGTCTAAATACAACCTAGGCCGAGTTCGAAACTGGTTTGCACAAAGTCAAAAACTAGGTCAAATAAGAGAAAAAGAGCGTTAACACTCAATAAGTCACATTTATTGTCAAATCTTCCTGAAACTTGGTCAGAACATTCATTCTAATGATGTTTCAGTTGAATTCGAAAATGGTTCAGGTTCGTAGCAAAAATATGGCCGTCAGGGGGCGGGGCAGTTTCCCTTATATGGCTATAGTAGAACCTTGTGAACGCTATAGGGGACACTGTTTTATTCCAATTCTCAAGAAACTTGGTAAAAACATTTGTTCTAATGATATCGCGACCGAGTTTTAAAATGGTTCCGGTCTGTTCTAAAAACATTGCCGCAAGGGGATGAGGGATTCTTTATATGACTAGTTAAACCTTGTTAACACTCTTTATATGACTAGTTAAACCTTGTTAACACTCTTTATATGACTAGATAAACCTTGTTAACACTCTTTATATGACTAGTTAAACCTTGTTAACACTCTTTATATGACTAGTTAAACCTTGTTAACACTCTTTATATGACTAGTGTAACCTTGTTAACACTCTTTATATGACTAGTGTAACCTTGTTAACACTCTTTATATGACTAGTGTAACCTTGTTAACACTCTTTTGAACACATGTATTGCCTAATCGTCATTACACTTCATCGGAGCATTTGTCCCAAGAAAATCTCGACTAACTATAAAAGTGGGTCACGTGAAGTCAAAACTTGGTCACTAGGTCATATTATAAAAAAGGTTGTGAACACTCTAGAAGTCGAATTTTTGTCAGATCTCATGAATCTCGCTAATACTGTAACAGTTGTTCTAATGATATCTCAGCCGAGTTCGAAAATAAAACGTACCTATACATGTCGATTAAATATATATGTTATATTAAGTACCTTTATTATTCTTAACTTCACCTTCTGAGAAAACTTAGGTTTCATCGGGTATCAGGTAAACGCATTTTGAACCATGTCCTTCTTGTTTAAATATATTTCTTGTTCAAAATTGTATTATTTTTATACAGTTTAAAGAATGTTTCGTGAGCATGAAAATGAGCATGATAATGTTAAAGTTTATTTAAAAGTCTCGACTCACGCTGAGATCTGTAATAAGCCAACCCTTGCAAGAATCGCAGCGACTTCTACTGCATTACCACACTTAGACATGTTCTTCTTGGCGTACGAGTGACCCTCATAGCATAACAAAGACTAACCGCGTGTGTTCGTTAGAAGTTCCATGTTGGATGTGAATTTGAAGGAGTGGGTTATAACTATGTATACATATTGTTTTCGCAGTATGCACAATTTAAGTGAAAGAATCGACAAAATCTCATTTAGTAAGTCAATTTGTAAACGAATTAATTAAAATCAGATTGGTCGGCTCAGGTTCAATAGGCGTACTGTTAAAAAGTAAGATATTTTGAATTTTCTATTTTCTATACTTTGTTGTTAAGTGTTTGCATCTAATTGTAGGAACCAATGTCCGGGGTGTCAACATAAAGTAGGACCAATGTCCGGGTTGTCAAAATAACGTAGGAACCGATGTCCGGAATGTCAAATTAACGTAAGAATCAATGTCCGGAGTGTCAAAATAACGTAGGAATAAATGTCCGAAGTGTCAAAATAAAATAGGAACCTCTGTCCGGTGTGTCAAAACAACGTAATAACGAATATCCGCCTGAGTCAAAATTAGCGTATGGACCATTTTTCGTGGGAGCCAATGTCCGGATACCGTTATAAAGCACAAGGACTATTTTGGTTTGTTTTACCTCGACATTCATAATACATAAAATCATCAAACTGGTTAATTAATCAATTGATTAATTAATACTTAAATCGATAGTTGTGTGTTAATTGTGAACATAAATTGAATGCGCTGTTCTTCATGATGCGAAACATTGGCGAATGATTCTATTGTAAACAAAAGACTTTCACACTTAAGTGTAAATTTCCTTTACATGCTTATCGTGTTTCATTTGGGAAGATACAACACACACAATTTAATGGTAATTACATGTTAATGGTATTATATACTCATAACATGAAAGCTTCCCTTGGTAGAAATAATGTAGACAATGTTACCTTATCAAGGAAAACATGATTTTAGTCTCATCGTAGCCGTTTAATTTCTACATTAAACATTCAAAAACTCGTCGGGAAATAGTAGTCAGTATTCGGCATAAAACGTTTTATCAAGTGACAGAGTTTTATTTCGTGAACCTACCACGCTTTGTACACCTCGTCCTCAACTGACATAAAAACTGTGCTGCGTGAGATAGCATTGCCATCATCTAGATCACAACACTTGTGGGACTTTCTGATTGACATCTCAATTCTCGGTCGTTCTTCCTAGTGTCTGTGTCCCAGGTTATCTCTTTATCTAAGCTACACAGACCTGACACTCGTTTTATAGTGTTCCTTTACTGCCACCGAAATTGTGTCACATTGCATAACATCACGTTGTCGCAGGGATACGAGTTGTTTATCTACTTGGGCTATCATTTTAATTCTATGATCTCACACATAATTTCATAACTGTGATGCCTGACTTATATTAAAACAGGTAGTTTACATTATACATTCCACATTTACAAACAAGTGAAATACGTGTTTTAGTAGGAATATTCTACTTTGGATATTGATATAAGCTGCTGCGCTCAAATCCACGAACTGTTTTTGATAATATAAGCTTATACGTGCAAGTTCATTTACTGTTGGTCGCTGATATAAGCTGCTACGTGCATCTCCAAGAGCTGTTATTGTTGATGTTTACAGGAATGAAATCCTCTTTGCCGTTGAAGTTTTTGAAACACCGCAGTACATATGGTAAGTGGGTAGAATTATTGGATGCATTACGTCGCTTGACTTCTTTGAATTTACTCATATTGTCAGGTGTTAAATACGATTTTACAAAATACAAAGTACAACTCAATAAACATGTTTAATAGAAGTGTTTGGGTTATTAGTACAATTTAAACAGTTTGATTAAAAGGTTGCATTCATTTTGCCGTTTAAACTTAAAAGCATACATTTTTTACGAGGATTTTAACAAAACATACTCCATGTTGTACTTGTTTCGACCGAAATTTAGCCATCACCTCTTGGGGTTGTAATGATTTTTAAAAGGTATGTTTGTATAATCGTATGTTATTTTATGTGTGTTGTACTGTGTTGTATTGGAAACCATTCTTACTTGCCAGAAATAAAGAGAGTCTGTTAATAAGGGCATATCTTCTACTAATATGCATCGGTTGTGTCAATCAAATGCACTCACTGATTCACAAAGGACTTAGTATTGTATTTTAAATTATGTACTTGTAACCAACAGCCGCTGACCTGATTTTCCGGGAGGCGGGGCCAGGCGACAAACAGGCGGTGCTATCCCTGCGCCAGAACGTGTATAGAGGTCTCGACTACCTACCGGATTACTACGACTTCTTCGTCGCTGACCGGAACCGGAAATGCGTTATTGGAGAAATAAAAAACAAACCGGTAGGCCTAAATCACTTGATTTTTTAAAGCTTAATACACTGTAAGGTAAATTATTTTACAACTGGTGTGTGAATATAAGCATTTGTAAGTAACTGGTGAAAGCAACCTGCCCTGTGCATGATATATATTGTAGAAATGTGCGTAACGTATTAATGTTATTTATAAAGCTCCCTACAAAAGAATTTCAACAACAGAAGCGTGTGTGCATAATGAAAGAGTATCAGTCTATGCACAATTGAAACAAATGTGAATGTCGTCAGTGGTCTTTTTGTGGGTGGTGCAATTATGTTTTTCTTGCACGTAATTGAAATTGAAAATGAAAAATATGTGTCCATGCGAAGAATAAACGTTTCGTGGTTAACTACCCAACAAACAAAATACGTTGAAGTCCCGACTCTGGGCGCAGTAAAGTAAAATTTAGTTCTCATTTCAATTGCAAGCTGGAAACTAATCAGACTAAATAGACCATATTAGTATCGAAATAATTTTGGTTGATTCCGATTCATCAGAATTCCAAGAAAATGATAGACTACGATAATCTGAAATTCTTTTTTCATTCAATAGGTCGTATTTGGCGTTATGTACGCCATTGACGGGGGTCGGAGCATGATTGGACAAGCAGGGCGAGTCCATGAACGATTTGAAAGACAAGGATTGTTTAGGTATGATTTACCTCGTCATTCAAAATACATAAAAGTATTCAACTTTTAATTAACATATCGATTAATTAAAGCTTAAATCGATATTTGAGTGTTCAAAGAAAAAGAAAAAAAACAGTATATTTTCATTATTATAAACATAAATTATATGCACTGTTCTTCATGATGCAGATTATTGACTAATGATTTGATTGCATACAAATGAATTTAACACTAAAGTGTACATTACTTCGATTCGTTTTTTCCTTTTGTCTTTTTTGTGATATTTGTTATCGTCACATATACAAGTTACACATCGTGTTAACATCTTGATATAAGCTAATATGAATAAAAGTTTGAAATAATTATCGCAGCGATTGAAATCGCCTTAAGTATCCAAATTTAACAATTAAACATTAAGATACCGGTATTTAATCAATATTTTACAGCGCGATGAATCAGTTTTTGAACGCCTATGCGCGGTCTCTCGGCTGCAGAGCCCGAGTGGCGATGGTTGAAACCACCCTCAACCAGTATACCCGCTCGGAAAAGTTCAAGCAAACGCACACCGAAATTACATCGAAGGTTGTATAGCAAACATTTGTTCAAGTTCACAGTTTGACCAAATGACAATTTTTAAAAAATGGCGTACATTTGAAAAGAATGTATGCATTATATTCAAATAAGCTAAAAAATACTTCTGATAATGGGAAATGTAAAAAATATATGATCGTTAATTGATAATCATCAATAATAACAATAAGTTTGTAACGCTTTCATAAATAATTTAGGAAAATCTGTTATAAAGTCCCTTAAATCATATTAAATTCACCATTACATGTATATAAAAGGCTTGTATTCACCTGCCATGTTTTCATGGACGAATTAGTAAAAATGGTTTTCCTGCCCAAATGAGTCGACGTCCTTCTTTCCAGGTTAAGTATTTGAAAAACAATCGATCTTTTGACAAGTGCTTGTAATCCGGATCTCCTTGCGGACAAACAATCTTATCCGCAGGTACAAACACGATGACCGATTTCATTTACAAATGCCTTTAGCTATCCCGATCAGAAACGGTATTGATACGATATCAAAAAAGTAAGTATGTTTATATAAACAATGCATTATATGTTTCAGTTACATTATGCTGGCGTCATCACCCATACAGTGCGAGACAGTCTTCAACACATTGTGTCATCGTGCGATTGTTCTGCCGATATTCGAACAGCCTCCCCCGCGGAAATAAAGCATTTAATGGAGACAGAGCGTCATCGAGAATATTTGTTCCCAAACAATTCCATGCTGCTCGACTACATTCCTTATCAGAGCATTCCAGAAAATATACCTCTGCTTTTCAATCGAAACGTGCAACTTTTCTCAAACGTCTGCTGCACAGAAAGTAGTCCGAGTGGTCTACTCACCGCCGGAAGTAATTTCCAATGTAGTCATCCGCCAGAATCCTATACAATTGACGTGTTTGGGACCGATTTTGCGCAACTTGAAAATCATATTCTGTTTCACTTGAACCGAGCTCTTCAAACCACTCACGGGGAGTTTTGTTTGCAAATATTTGTAGAAAAGGGTTACATAGCACAGGAACTTTGTAAAATTCTCGCAAAACTGGACATCCCAAAATGCAACTGGTATGTGGAAGGAGGAGTAGCGGTGAAATCAATTGTTGAAGAAAGTCTGTAAACGCTGTACATGACTGAATTAGAATCTTATAAAAATAAGAGGGAACATCCTCCTTGCATGTGTTACAACATCGTAATACTAAAGCAAAAAAATAACATCGGAAGTTTAAACCAGTGTGTGATGACAGCTCTTGATGCCTTGCCATTAAATTTTAAGTTTCAATATTTGTTCGTTGTGTATTTATGTATGTCAATTTACTTCTGATGAGTGTTTAAACCGCTTAGATCAACTGAAGTTTTCCGAGGAAAGTAAGAATTTGTTAACTAACCGCAAAGCTGTTACAGAAATGTATGTACTGCTAAAAACGGCCCAAAATGCGACACAGAAACAAAACAAATAACTTAAAATAACATAAGTTTTGTATTCAACTCTCGCTATATATACATGTTATTGTGTTATATTCGAATGTATGCATGGATACTTCTGACAATCAAAAAGTGCACGTTCAAGTATTTAACGAGTTGTGTGACGACTATGATCTTTTTGCTGCAAGTAAAACAGAATGAACGGACGTAAGAACACACTGACGGGTGAACAAGTATTTGGGGAGCATAAAAAACATCAAGTAATAAAACCGTACAAACAATGGTCTCGGCTGCAACTGTATTAAATGAAATATACCAAGTGAGTTTTGTTTTTGCCGGAGATATTTCGTTTGCTTTAGAGTAATTCACAAAAGTGGTTACCGTATTTTATATATTAAAATTGTCAAGGACATTATCGGCATTCGTTTTCTCGCGAACAATATCCTTAACAGTGTATCATTCAACAACTTAAAAAAAACATATATCAAGAAATTTAAATATTTGTTGTGATAAGACAAATATTTTTCTTCATCACGATTTTATAGATTTCTAACATGGATATCGTCAAGCGAAAGAGAGCATAAAGAGAATTAATTAACATGTCTAAGTTAATCAAGTTCTGATAATAATAATAATATCAAGGTTATCATTTATATAAAGTAATGTTTGTTATTTCATGACCACACATCGATAATAAAAGCGAACCTTCACAAACATGTTGATTTCTCACGCAAATAATTGCTATTTATCTAATCCGTATGTTATTTATTTAATAAAAAAAAACATAACAAAAGATACACGCATATAAGATTAGATGTATACGTTTTTTGTTTGTATGGTCCATGTATATTACATTCGGCGGCGCTTGCGTTTCAATGTATTTTTTCTTTTGTGAGTGGAAGTCTTGTTGACACATTGTCCAGCCCCTATAATGCTCGAAATCAACGAATATTTCGTAAAATATTTCGTAAAATAAAGTTAACACATTATCAATCAGTGTCCCTTATAACAATAGCCAACATTTTAACGCTAGATATGCTCTGGTAACATAGATCTAACACGATACAAAATGCTCTTTTTATTGTTTGTGGTACAATATATTCCACACCTGTTCATATATCAATTTAGTGTTCGTGTGTCGTATGAATAGATATCGTTGCGGGAAATTAAAATGGAATATTGTGCCACAGAAAATAAAAATAGCATTTTATATCTTGTTAAAGCCCCATTACTACTCAAAATCAACGAAAATTTCGTACAATATTTCGTAAAATAAAGTTAAACAATAAAAAATCAGTGTTCCTTATAACAATTTCCGAAATTTCAACGCCGGATGGTGTCTGGTATCAAAGATTTTTGTAAATACAAAATGCTCGTTTATATTTTTTTGTTACACAATAAATTCCATTTTATTTTCCCGCATCTCTATTCATAGGACACTCGAACACTAACATGGTACCATTTTAGTGTTCGAGTGTCGTATGAATAGATTTATAAAAACGAGCATTTTGTATCTACAAACATCTATGTTACCAGACAACATCTGGCGTTGACATTTTCCTGATGGAGACTGCAACTGAAATAGCCCCAGCGCTTACGCTTGTCTTTGCTGCTTCCCTACAGCAAGGACTCGCCCCAGCTGAATGGAAGTTGGCGCATGTAAACCTAGTCTTCAAGAAAGGTGAAAGAAGAAACCCGGCTAACTATCGCCTATCTCTCTGACATACGTTTGCTGCAAACTTATGGAATTTATCATCCACAGCCAAGTCATGTCTCACCTAGACAAACACAACGTCCTGGCCGACCAACAACATGGTTTTCGGCGAAGACGCAGTTGTGAATCGCAACTTATCCTCGCCCTACAGGACCTTGCTGCATCCCTTGACGCTGGTGAACAGATCGATGCGATTCTACTCGACTTCTCGAAAGCCTTCGAAGTTGTTCCGCATCAACGACTTTTCACGAAACTGAGACAATACGGAATCAGAGGATCAGTCCTAACATGGATAGAAATCTTTCTATCTGGTCGAAGCCAACGGGTCTTAGTTGAAGGACAGTTCTCCAACACAGCCGATGTCACATCAGGCGCCCCCAGGGCTCTGTCCTTGGACCTCTGCTCTTTCTGGTCTACATCAATGACCTTCCAGGCACTGTTACCTCTTAAACCGCGCGGGCTCTTTGCTGATGAAACTTTCCTATACAGAAGGATCAAGACAGCACAAGACGCAGCAACACTTCAGTCTGATCTGGACTCCCTATAGAGATGGGAAAGGGACTTGCAGATGGTTTTTAATCCTTCAAAGTGTGAAGTCATACACATCTCCAAAAAGCGGCACCCCATACAATCGGAGTACGTAATTCACGGACAGAAGCTTGTACCTTTAAAGGAAGGCAAGTACATAGGTGTGACCATCTCGGATAACATGTCCTGGAACTGCATGTAGCAGCAGTAACCCGGAAGGCAAGCAACAGTCTAGGCTTCCTGATGCGCAACCTGTCTAGTTGCCCACCTAACCACAAAGCACATACATACGCCACCTTAGTGCGGCCAATACTGCAGTGCGTTCAGTTACAGCGAACGTTCGCGATAGTTCGCGAAAGTTCTTGAACGTTCGCTACTGAACGCTCGGTTCGCCGCGAACGTTCGCGAACCGAAGCGACCNAAGTACATAGGTGTGACCATCTCATAACATGTCCTGGAACCGCATGTAGCAGCAGTAACCCGGAAGGCAAGCAACAGTATAGGCTTCCTGATGCGCAACCTGTCTAGTTGCCCACCTAACCACAAAGCACGTACATACACCACCTTAGTGCGGCCAATACTGGAATACGCTGCTACTGCATGGGACCCCCCACACTCAAATATGTATTGACCAACTAGAAGCAGTCCAGAGACACGCTGCTCGCTTTGTAAAAAGAGGATTACAGAACCACAAGCAGCAGCTCACAGATGATAGCAGACATCGGATGGCAGTCCCTTCAAGAGAGAGGCCAAACATCCAAAGTCACCATGATGTATTGTATAATCAATAACCTGATTGATATTCCGTCTGACCCCTACCTCCGCCCAGCTATATCATCCACAAGAGGCAAAAGTATAAGATACATCATCCCATTCTGCAGAACAGACTACCTCCGACACTCCTTCTTCCCGTCAGCAACAAAAATGTGAAATCAACTTGTGACGGCTCCCAGCCTTGAAGCTTTCAAGGAAGGGATGGCACCGAAATAAACCACAATGCATTTGTAAATAGTTTTAACTGCGCCACACCACGAATTTTAAACTTTTTTTCTTGTACGACAATGCCCCAGAGAGGGATATAGTACAATACACAAAGAAAAAGAAAAAGAAGAAGAAAAAGAAGAAGAAGAATACGACGAAGAAGAAGAAGAAGAAGAAGAAGAAGAAGGAGGAAGAGGAGGAGGAGAAGAAGAAGAAGGAGGAGGAGGAGGAGGATAAGAAGAAGAAGAAGAAGAAGAAGAAGAAGAAGAAGAAGAAGAAGAAGAAGAAGAAGAAGAAGAAGAAGGAGAAGGAGGAGGAGGAGGAGGAGGAAGAAAAGGAGGAAGAAAAGGAGGAGGAGGAAGAGGAGGAGAAGAATAAGAACAAGAAGAACAAAAAGATGAAGAACAAGAAGAAGAAGAAGAACAAGAAGAAGAAAAACAA
Source organism: Dreissena rostriformis (assembly GCA_007657795.1). Taxonomy (NCBI): domain Eukaryota; kingdom Metazoa; phylum Mollusca; class Bivalvia; order Myida; family Dreissenidae; genus Dreissena; species Dreissena rostriformis. The sequence continues at coordinate 5,096 of VMBQ01002595.1, read as the reverse complement.
GAAGAACAAGAAGAAGAAGAAAACGAAAAATAAGAAGAAGAAGAGCAAGAACAAGAAGAACAAGAACAAGAAGAACAAGAACACAAAAAACACAAATAACAAGAAGAACAAGAAGAAAAACGAGTAGAACGGGGAGGAAGAGGAGGACGAGGATATCGTCCGTGGAGGAATGATATTATTTCTAAACTAGCATACTTTATAGTATTGTAAAGCTATGTTTAAAGTGATTACGTTAAAATTGCATATTCTTCACAACACTAGTATGCATGTATGTGCAACATAATTCGTGCATTTGGGCCGTCGTGTAAGTTCTACTGTAATTGCCGAATGTGTATGCTTGCATAAGCATCTAGAGAACACGTACGTTTTCTATTAATCAAACCCGGTGGATTAGCATTTTAAAATTGATAAATGATGCCCCGATGGTGTGTATGAACATATTAACGTCCAACCAATGTACAGTATGGTGATTTTTGAAATGATTATGGAAAGGGTCATGCACATATTGGCGCAAAATAAAACAGTACTCGAGATTCCCCAGCATACAACGCGCATAGGCACACAATGAATGTGGGCACAATGGAATGAAAGGTGGTCGTTATTTGGTTGAATGTAACCATACCAAACATAAAACCAGTCTGCATTCTGTGCGCATGCGTGGTAGCTGTTGTAAACAATTTTATAACAACGTTTATTTTAACAATCAATTACACGAATGCGTTTATGAAACGCTCCGAAAATTACCAAAAATAACGTCTTAATCACTTGAAGAATGTTGCCATTACATTTTCTTCCTTGCAAATGAACAACATGCATTATGTACATGTGTCGCGAAATTGAGTGACAGTATTCCAATTGTTTTTTTTTGACAGACGTTAACTGACTATGCATGAAAATGATTTTTGAAGTTGGTGTATCGTTTCATATTGATACCTTCTTACACGAGTTCTGAACATAACATTTCTAAATAAAATGGCAGAGAATTACCATGTTTTAGAGCTCATTGGTGAGGGTTCATTTGGGAAGGTTTACAAAGGAAGAAAAAAATACACAGGCCAGGTAACAATCATGCAACTCGAATGTTTTCAAATTTGACATTAAAATTCTGTATTGTAACAATTTGCCACAACACAGTTTCATGGGGTGTCAACCATTACCCTATTCACACATACACTGTATGTTTAAGTTTTAATCATCAAAGCTGTGACACAAGTTGACCTGTATCGGATCTGTATTAAAATGTTTCATATCTTTAATAAACTGGCAAATGATTGATCATTTTTGTAGTAAATTAAAATAAACTTAGAAATGGCACTTAGATTTTTTGAAAGATTTGACTTGTACTTTCTAGAATTGATTTATGGAATTTTAAGTAATTCCAAATTCCAAAAATATATGAGGATATGTTGACATTTTATTTATTTTCATGTTGATTATGTTTGTTTCAGATTGTAACCATCAAATTGATTCCTAAAGTTGGCAAACCTTTTGTTTGTTTCAGATTGTTGCAATCAAATTCATCCCTAAAGTTGGCAAACCGGAAAAAGAGTTGCGAAACCTGCGACGAGAAATTGATATTATGAGAAATCTTCACCATGAAAATATTATTGAAATGTCAGACAGCTTTGAAACAGATAAAGAGGTATATAATTAATGTGAAGTTAGTAAGTGTAATTGTAATTTACATCTTATTACTTGGTATAATTGCGTTGAACGTGAACGCTAAAAAATAAATAATTAACTTCTTTTGTACTGACTAGCTCAAATAAATAAGAACAATATTTAAGCGCCCACGGATGTTAGAGGAATTAAGCATTGCACGTGTCCAGCTGTACAAATTTATGTACAAAGCTTGTATTATGAACTCCGCTTTAAATTCTGGCTGGATCTTGCTGAAACTTTCGCAGGTTGAATGACCTTAATGTGTAGATTAATTATTATCGTTATTAAAGAAAGGATTTAGGGCTGCAATGATTTTTATCAGAATTACAGCCCATTGTCTGTTTTTACAACATAGAATATATAGTTATCCCCATGCTTTTCGGAGCGTGGGGATTATGTGGTTATTTCCGCCATCTGTTTTCGTCCTGGCCACTATCTCCTCCTACACTATTAGCACAAGAACCTTGAAACTTAAACACATGGTAGCTATGAGCATATGTGCAACAGTGCACTATTTGGAATTTTGATCTTACCCCTGGGTCAAAAGTTATGGGGGTTGGGGTGGGGCCGGGTCAGAGATTTTCACTCATTTTATTAACAACATGCGGCGTGAGGATATGCGTCGGCCCCGGCTGTGCCATTTCTAGTTGGACTATAGTCGCATAAAATTGTGCATTTAACTCCTTTTTAAGTACTGGGTGCAGTGATATTTTTACAAATTTTCTCATCTGAGTCCTGGGACTCGATAACTTGCAAATCTATGAGTCCCCGAGTTGAAAGAACGAGTCCAAATATTAAACTATATTATTTTTTAGACATTTCAATTCATTTTTGTGACTCAAATAATTCAAAACATTGCATCCTCAGAGGTTTTTGTGAGTCCAGGATGCGGGACTCGCAGGTAAAAAAATCACTGTGGTGGATCTTGCTCAAACTTTCACAGTTGAATAACCTCAACGAGTAATGATAATGACGAAAGTAATTTTGGCTTTTGTTTTTGTGCAGAATTATGGCCCTTGTTGTTTTTTTCCTTTAAAAAAAATCTATAGTCCCAAAATTGTGTGTTTTCAACTCCTATTTAATATAATGTAGGTCTTGCTCAAACTTTCAGAAGTGAATGACCTTAATGTGTAGACAAGCATTAAGAATTATGGCCCCTTGTCTGTTTTTCCATTCTATAATATTTAGTTCCAAACCTTTAGTTTTTTAACTCCCCTTTAACTACTTAATGAATCTCGCTCAACTTTTCACCTTTAAATTAGCTCAATCTGTATATGATTGTGGAGTAAGGAATTTTTACTGCAAAAGTTTTGGCTGGATTATTGCCCTTTTTCTTTTTATCCACTGTAGAATATAATGGGGAATTCGTCTATGTCTAAGAAATTTCATGTTGTGGGGGCTTATGTGCCAGGGACACATTTCTAGTTAAAAAAAATGTGTTTTCAATTCTTCTAAACCCTTTGAGCGCTGGAACCGGATTTTGAAGGCCTTTGCAAACAGTTTGGATCCAGATGAGACGCCACAGAACATGGCGTCTCATCAGGATCCAAACTGTTTGCTATTCTGATAGTATTCTTGGAAAAAAAATCGAAGAAAATGCTAATTTTAGAAATTAAGCAGACAACATTTTAGCAGACGACAAATTTCCCAGCATGCAAAGGGTTAAACTTCTGGGTGGATCTCGCTCATATGTTCACAGTTAAAAGACCTTAATGTGTAGATGATCCTAAAGGAAGGAATTAGGTTGAAATGAATATTGGCACAATTGTGGCCCTTTGTCTGTTTTTNTTTAATTTTAAGTAATTCCAAATTCCAAAAATATATGAGGATATGTTGACATTTTATTTATTTTCATGTTGATTATGTTTGTTTCAGATTGTAACCATCAAATTCATTCCTAAAGTTGGCAAACCTTTTGTTTGTTTCAGATTGTTGCAATCAAATTCATCCCTAAAGTTGGCAAACCGGAAAAAGAGTTGCGAAACCTGCGACGAGAAATTGATATTATGAGAAATCTTCACCATGAAAATATTATTGAAATGTCAGACAGCTTTGAAACAGATAAAGAGGTATATAATTAATGTGAAGTTAGTTAGTGTAATTGTAATTTACATCTTATTACTTGGTATAATTGCGTTGAACGTGAACGCTAAAAAATAAAATAATTAACTTCTTTTGTACTGACTAGCTCAAATAAATAAGAACAATATTTAAGCGCCCACGGATGTTAGAGGAATTAAGCATTGCACGTGTCCAGCTGTACAAATTTATGTACAAAGCTTGTATTATGAACTCCGCTTTAAATTCTGGCTGGATCTTGCTGAAACTTTCGCAGGTTGAATGACCTTAATGTGTAGATTAATTATTATCGTTATTAAAGAAAGGATTTAGGGCTGCAATGATTTTTATCAGAATTACAGCCCATTGTCTGTTTTTACAACATAGAATATATAGTTATCCCCATGCTTTTCGGAGCGTGGGGATTATGTGGTTATTTCCGCCATCTGTTTTCGTCCTGGCCACTATCTCCTCCTACACTATTAGCACAAGAACCTTGAAACTTAAACACATGGTAGCTATGAGCATATGTGCAACAGTGCACTATTTGGAATTTTGATCTTACCCCTGGGTCAAAAGTTATGGGGGTTGGGGTGGGGCCGGGTCAGAGATTTTCACTCATTTTATTAACAACATGCGGCGTGAGGATATGCGTCGGCCCCGGCTGTGCCATTTCTAGTTGGACTATAGTCGCATAAAATTGTGCATTTAACTCCTTTTTAAGTACTGGGTGCAGTGATATTTTTACAAATTTTCTCATCTGAGTCCTGGGACTCGATAACTTGCAAATCTATGAGTCCCCGAGTTGAAAGAACGAGTCCAAATATTAAACTATATTATTTTTTAGACATTTCAATTCATTTTTGTGACTCAAATAATTCAAAACATTGCATCCTCAGAGGTTTTTGTGAGTCCAGGATGCGGGACTCGCAGGTAAAAAAATCACTGTGGTGGATCTTGCTCAAACTTTCACAGTTGAATAACCTCAACGAGTAATGATAATGACGAAAGTAATTTTGGCTTTTGTTTTTGTGCAGAATTATGGCCCTTGTTGTTTTTTTCCTTTAAAAAAAATCTATAGTCCCAAAATTGTGTGTTTTCAACTCCTATTTAATATAATGTAGGTCTTGCTCAAACTTTCAGAAGTGAATGACCTTAATGTGTAGACAAGCATTAAGAATTATGGCCCCTTGTCTGTTTTTCCATTCTATAATATTTAGTTCCAAACCTTTAGTTTTTTAACTCCCCTTTAACTACTTAATGAATCTCGCTCAACTTTTCACCTTTAAATTAGCTCAATCTGTATATGATTGTGGAGTAAGGAATTTTTACTGCAAAAGTTTTGGCTGGATTATTGCCCTTTTTCTTTTTATCCA
>VMBQ01002594.1:93053-127192 GCA_007657795.1 Dreissena rostriformis | reverse complement strand
AAATAAAGTTTATTTTTGCTCTGTTCTGTTTATGAACTATGTCTATACTACTTTATCTCAATTGGTAAATATTTTGAGCAAGCTAGGAATAATAGATCTAGATTAATACATACAAATAACTTATAGGTAAATACAAATGTTCAGACCGTCAAAGTTTTACATGCTCAAGAACGCTTGCATTCAATATACGGAATGTATTTAGTAAAAGTGAGAGAAAAGTTGATATGAGCGTTTCATATTCATCATATGTAAGAAAGACAAACTGGGAACTTTTACGCAAATGTGTTACATGTAACTCTTGAACTGGGTTCAGATATTGCGGGTAACCCAAATTTGTAGCGCTTTCTGCTAACACATGATATTGGAAAAGATCTCAAATGGAAGAACGTTCAAATGACAAGTACGTCCTGATTACACATGAACACTAAAATGTATTTTAAAAAACCTGATCTAAATTTCTTTTCTTCTTTTTTTATATAAAAAAAGGTGTGTCAGTGTTAAATACAAAATCAGCAGCATTTACACCTGGCATCGCTTTTTCTTGGTGTGTAAACAAGGTGGTATAATGCATAAATACCAGTAAACATGCACCATAAATTTGAGTAGTGAAATTAGAGGTACTGGTAATAATCTAAAAAATTGTGTGATTTATCATGCAAACTTCGTAAATATTTCCGTAGTCCAAATAATTCTTATAATGAATCATCAGCCAATTGAAAACAACACATTCTAATGGAAATGAAGAAAACGACAACCAAGAAAACTAGTGATTACATTTGGTTACAATAGATATGAAAATCCACAGGAATAAGTGATGTTAATGAGCAAACACAATAAAAACAGTTGCTTAGAAATGTGGTGTGCATCAGAAAAAATTCTTTGAATTTTGTGAAAGAACATGGAGCTATAAAAGCCACAAATTTCACAATATGTTTGTTTGTTTCTAAGTTTCTTACTTTCCTAGGTTTTGAACAAGACATAGCAGACATAGATCAGGGCATTGACATGCTCTATCAAAAACCAGGAACAAGGCCATTATTAAAGTCTTGTTCTGGGAAAAGTGGGCTTAATGAATGTGCGTAAAGTGTCATCCCACAAAAGTCTGTGCAGTCCGCAAATGCTTATCAGGGACAACACTTTCTGCTTTTATGGAATTTTTGGTTTGCAGGAAATCTCTTGAATGAAAATCAAGTTTGAGTTCAAAGTGATGTCCTGATTAGCCAGTGCGGACTGCAAAGGCTAATCTTGGGTTTACACTTTACGCACATGCATTAACCCTTTCAGTGCTGGAACCGGATTTTGAAGGCCTTTGCAAACAGTTTGGATCCAGATGAGACGCCACAGAACGTGGCGTCTCATCAGGATCCAAACTGTTTGCTATTCTGATAGTGGGCTTAGAATTATTTTTTTAAGAAAAAAATGATAATTTTAAAAATTCAGCAGACGACATTTTAGCAGACGACAAATTTCCCAGCATGCAAAGGGTTAAGCACAGTTTTCCCAGAACAAGGCTCATTGGATATAGCTTGGGCATCAAGTCACAGAATGTACCAAAATATGTGAATTTTAAATAAGAAACAAGGCAAAATCTTCATACACATTTTGGAAAATGTATCTTATTTGTCAAAAGTAGCCAGTACAATTCTTAGTTACTCATAACTCACAGACATGCAGAATTCATGCCTAACTTCCTATGGTTGAAGATGGATGCAAAACAAAACAATTAAGATTGGGCAACACTGATGAACTAATAATGAAATCGACAAACTCAAGAGTATTTTCAAGCATTTTCTGACAGCGGAAGCAAATTTATTGACAGTGTTCCTTAGACCAAAACCACTAAAACTTCTGGCAGAAGGTTTAACTAAAGACAACTAAAGTTATGATTGAAATGCCTGTAAATCAGTAAAAACAGAACTAAAATACACAGTTCAACACAGATATAATAAAAGTAAAATCACAACATAAAAATCCTCACAACACAAGAGTATTTAAATAAACAAGAGAGAAAAAATTAACACAATAAAATGCGAGACAGAAACATTTGGTGTAAAGAAATTTCTCCTCTGTTATCACAGGGGATGTTCTAGGTTTTTTCATTATATAATTTATTCAGCACTCAAATGCATTGAACTTACATACCAATTCATGTTTTGAACATCTAAACTTGAACATTCCCTCAAAAATACAACTACACATAGTCCAATTTTTATTGGAAAAAAGCAAATAGATATAAATACATTTGCTATTTCATTTGAACTTATGGATGGCTGCCATTTATTTTCAAATGATCGTAAATTTAATTTGAGAAGTTGGTATTTTCTTCTTTAATTTCACTGAAGTATTCCGATGGAATTTATAAATAAATGCACACTTTAAAATCGCATAATTTTCAGATGCCAAATGGCAAATTAAAAGTTTAAGTAACCTTTAATGATCAATGAACTAACTCATTCACATGTGCAAGAAATTTATTATCTGGCAAAACCAGAAAACAATTAGTCACTACCAGATCTTGAAATTATTAAATAATTGGTCATTCTATGCTCATTAAATAAACATCGACAAACTAATCAAACTTATGACTGATCTTTATTTTTTACACAGAACTGTACATAATATGTTTGAAAGAACCCAATAAAGATGAACGGAATTTCCAGACTTAAATGTTCTTTGATACAACCACAGATCACAACAGTACAAAATCTAATAATGTAGCATAAACTAATGACAAAATCAACCAGAAATAAGAAAAAACAATCAAAATTATCTGTGAAATGTTTTCACAAAAAAGTATAGTACTTAATTCACCACAGAAATAATTAGAAATTCTGGTTAATTAAATAAAATCAACAGAATCGTAAACTGGCTGACGATAAGTTCTTCTTGTGACAAATTAATATTGGTTTTAGAAACCTGCATAATTATGTATACAATTAAGAAAAATTTATAAAAATAACAATATTAAAACTTTGGTTAATTATTCTTAACCTGTATTGCAACAGTGTCTGCAAGACATTTCAATGATTGTTCTGGGTATTCAAGACGAGTGTCCCAACACCAATCTTACATATACACTGCAAATCGAGGTTAACAGGGTCCTTGGATGATCAATTGACAATATTTCAGCATTAAAATATATGGAAATAACAAATATTTTTGTAAAAATAAATCCACAGAATATATGAGCACAAATTATTACGTAATCCGCAATTTAACCAAAAAAAGATGCCAATAACAACTCATGCTTGGTCCTATTATATTATCAACCCTATAATTTTCTTCCTAACATGGTTCGAATAATTTCCACAAGTCAAATTTACTTTGAATACTGCAACCCATTACCTGATAGATAGTATATGATTGGGAAACTAAGCAACCCTGAGCAAATGTCATGGAAAGTAGTCACAAAATATACAAATACAAAAGGTCAGTTTTAAACAGATAAGTGATTAATTCAAAAACAATATATCAATATATACAAGTTGCTATGGAAACTCAAACTTCTCATTACCATGAACAAGAGATTTATTGCACAATTTCACAAGATTCAACACACTCTTGAGAATAATTATTGTTCCAGATATATATTTTAAAAGCAATTGCTTGACTAGAAAATGTCCATGGTAACAAAAACCTCGTTCCATTAACAACGATTATAAACACTTCAATCGCCCAGCACACTGTAATAGTCACATCATTTTCATCTTGTTAGTCTTGAACGAGACTTGCAACACCCTGTTGCCGAGGGCAAAGCCGTTTAGACTCTGTATGGCAGTCAGAGCTTCGTCGTAGTTTTTCATGGTAACGAACCCGAATCCCTTGCATTTTTGGGTCTGGAAATCACGAATCACCTTCACACTCTGTACGGCGCCAAACGGACCAAACAGCTGCCACAGGACGTTCTCATCCGTCTCGGGCGCAAGGTTGTACACGAAGATGCACCAGCCTGTACCCGATATGGCCGTGTTAGGGGTCGCCGCGCTAGACGGGAGCAGTGTGCTGGAGCCCAGAAGGCTGCTCTCCAGCGGTGAGTACCTACAAGTACAAAATTGTCAGAAAAAATATAGTGATATGCAACCCATGCTCCTTATCATATTAACGCTTCCTTTGTTGAATACAAGTTTAAGCTTTCCAATGACCCGGATTATTTGATTGTGCAATTATAAAATAGTGGCCATATTTGGTCTGATTTGTTAGTTTTGAAATATTTTTGTCTTCATTTTTGGCATTTAAAAAACAGGGTGCGCGCTATACGTGGGACAATTTGGTACAAACTGGAACTTGTCACTGCGGCGACAGATAACCCCCAAACCCGCATGACGTAATATGTAACAAATTGAAATAATGCATTTAAAAGTTTGTGTTTTCTGACAGCCAGACGGATGTCCATGAAGAAGCGAGTATATTTCCTCTACCTCATGTGCTTCTAAAGCCTGCATGTTCTTGAATGTCTGCAAATGTTGTTTTTTTATTATGCAACCAAGGCTGGTTGAATAATTTAGGTTGCCGGTAGTAAGTTCAGTAAAACAATTTGTCTATATAATTAACTTTTCAAAAGTTTGTTTTTCTATTTTTTTCATAATTACAAATAAATTACTGGTAATTTATATGAACCAAAAGAGCAAAGTATTTGTGTATAATTCTTGTTTAAAAGTTCATCTTAAAATGGAAGCCGCAAAATAAAATGTGATATTTATGACAAAGAAGTCGGAATCAACTGAAATATGAATATCTCTTTGGTAATCACAGAAAATGTGCTGAATTTCCCATTAAAAACTGTGCACTACAAAATAAGCCATTTACTTAAGATATCTGTTGAACGATCACAAGAAAATCTGATAATATGTTGTTATCCCCAGTTGCCCTAGCAACTGAAGGAGTAATAAAACGTATAGTTTTGTGATGTTCTTGAAAGCTATTTACACAATTACACGAATTCCTTGCGGCAGATTTCAACACTTTTATCATGCGAGATGAACCCGTGGTACACGTAATTATATCACAAAACTAATTAAAAGATTCTCAAAATGATGTAGAACGAAGTGATGTAGAGAAAATAACGGACTACTTTCAAGCCATTTTAAAAGTAGCAACAAATTATTTTTATTTTTATCCGAGAATAATTATAAAAATAGTGCCCAATTAAAAACATCACCAACAAAAGTTGAAAATTTGACCTCAATTATTAAAAACATTCTTTTAAGGCAACAATTACGTGTAAATGTGTTAGTTTTATTGTGTTGTTTTTCGTTGTTCAACCTTATTTCACTCAAATCACTAAAATCAGTTAACCAACTCATACTGTTCCTGGTTAAGCTGCTTAACGACTACTTAGTGCACATACTTGTGCCAGTAACTGACAACTGACTTTCTTGAATCAAAGATGGCTGTAGAAAGGATTTTATGACCAATCCCCACACAAGTAATATGTTTATTGAACCTCGATCTTCAGATTTGTAGACCTGCGCTCTACCAACTGAGCTATCCCACCTTAACTTGGCAATATTCATACAGGGCTTTTTTTTCTTGATTTGAGGAAGGGCCTGTCCTCCATTTTGGGGAAAAATTATCGACAAAACTGAGAAAGGGGAAAACACCCACAAAGTAAGCTTGACATTTGGGAGAAATCGCATCATTTTAAAGAAATTCTCTTTGTGGAAGGGGCTTTTCTCTTGGGGTAAGGTCCTTGCTAAAGAAAGAAAACAAGCCCTTTCACAGATAAGTGTTTCAATATATAATTATGTCCAATGTTATAACAATGTTGCTCACTTTAAGACTAAGTCAAATCATGAATAAACACGCCCAACAGCAACAAAACTTTACCAAATCCTTTCCAAAGTATTTCAGCCATTTAAAGCAGTATTTTTCACTAACATTGTGGCAATCAAAAGGAGGAAATCATAAGAAATTTCAAAAATCAAGCCTGGTATTCATGAATTTTCATGAATACCATGTCAGCATGTCATAACTCATAACACTACATTGACCGTAGAAATATTAATCAGAACTACTCATACTACTCTGTGTTTGCTCATACTACTCTGTGTATTAGTAGTTCCATTCCAGTAGTAAATGATTCACCTAAAAGCCAAAATCAACTCCTAGGGGGCTCAGCCATGAGATACTGAATATATTCAATACTTAAATGTGATATTCCCAGTGAACGTTTTCATAAAAGGACACGATGGCAGACTTTCTCAAAGGCTTTACTTATGTCGAAAAACACTAACTTCCAATCAATCATCTAGTGCTTTACAAAACATATTTTAAAGGTACGTAAGCTGGCTGACAGTCGAGTAACCTGGCATAAATCCAGATTGAAATCTTGTGAAAATATTAGAATTTCGAAAGAAGTTAAATACATGTTTTAAGATAATCCTTTCTAGCACCTTTTCCATTGTATTTAGAAGTGGAATTCGAGGGAATGGAAACATCCCTTTTTTAATATTGCGCATACGTTTGACGTTTTCCAATATTATGGTACTGTTGACGACGTCAAAGACATATTAAAGAGATCACAAAGTGGTTAACCTAGTTCATTAGATCCCTCTAAAAGTAATTTGTTATTTATACCGTATGGGCTAGAAGCTTTGCCCATAGGCAGATTCATAAGAACGCCCTTTACTTCGCAATCGGTTATTACTTTAGACGAAAGTGACTGTTGTTTTTTACTGGAGGCAAACTCCATACATTTCAACAGCGCCAGTTTCAAATCCCAGAAAAACTCGTGTATTTCATTCATTTATATTGTCTTAAAGTTAAGACCATTATCTACGAAATCACGAGAAAACATTGAAATTATGTAACGTTTATTAATTGTTTTCACATGTAAAAAGTACAAATACAGCATACATGTTTTGAGAACTATGTTAGTATAACTATGTCCAGCATGGATGTAAAAGGTAAAGTGACAATCTTGAGTTTACATGCTTGGAACAAATAATATGGGGCGAGGTTAAATGTCAAAGGGACTTGTGTTTTCATATGAGCGTCTAGAAAAAATAATAAGATTGATTACTTTTAACAAGTATACAAATTTAGGAGAAAATGCTAGCCATTTAATATCATGATAAAGGGATAAAATTGTTGTAAAAAAATTGTTGCTACAAAATGGCGAACAAGTGCCAAAATATAGGTACTCAATTCAACAAATATAATTAATCTTCCACTAGTGTTTGACAGAACGGTTGGTCCCTTTTTAAATTTCTCGAATAAATGTTTGTTCAACGTAGGTCTAAAACTAGGATTAATTATAAAACCATGGTCTTAAAAGCAATCTTGACACATAAAAGTAACTGAACAACAACAACAGGCTTGGCAGAGATCTCATAATTCACACATAACTTGATATAAAACTTAATACTGGACACAATATTAACATGCTCACCTTGTAATCAAACACCTGTTACTCAGTAAATTACATTGACCAGGTCAATAAATATGTAAACGGGGAGGCCACAACTTCACCCAAAAGTAAGACAGGGTGTAAAAGGCAAAATGAGATTCAAATAAAACCTCAGAACAGAATTCTCTCTGCCAATCCTGTTGTTCCCACAAATGCTGTATTTCAGGACACATCTATCAATGACAGAAGGCTACAATAACAACAAAGCCCATACAAGAAAGCATACTAAAGCATAATATTAAAACTATTACTGAACAAACATAGAACATTGGACATAGCCTCTGGTTTCTAACACTTATTGGGTCACAGAACAAAGAACTGCACCATTTCTAACACATAATAGAAGCTGTGTCATGCGAAAATTGGACTTTTGCCATATGCGACCTGTGTAGCTCGAGACCAGCCTGCACAGTCGCGCAGTTTTGTCAGTAGCTTCCGTGTCAGCTATGAAGTCATGCAAGGTTTTGTGGTTTTACTAGCTTACAGGGTAGCTGCAGACCAGACTGTTTGAATGCTTAGGCTGGTCTGGGGCAACTCTGGCCACTTATTGCACAAGACCCATTTTCACACGCACGACTCATATATTTATTGCGCTTTATCTGGTATTAATACCACATTGAATCATGACCAAACAAGATTTAGAACAACAAAAACTCACAATAATTTCTCCCTTCAGATTTAACAGCATATTACTTATAACTAGTGTCATTTGTAAAAAATCCCTCATTTAATTCTTCCATCACTATATAAATAACGACAGCAGAACATAAACTTATATTTACTATCCCGCCATCTGTCAAAGTCTCACGTAGTCTCCAACTTTCGAGCACAGAGTGATTTTCTAGTAAACAACAATGTTTTCCCTACCACAAGCACGCAGAAACATTCTAAAATAAAGTCATGTCAAGTGTCACTACAGAGAATTGTGTCTTCGTATAAATGATGTTCATGTTTTGAGAGAGGACAGCATTGCATGCCAAAAATATTAAGTATACTGTAACCTTAATTGTTGTTTTTAATAGTTTATGCGCGATCACTCAGGACAAATGTGTTTGTTTCCAATACGGTTTCCTTCTTAGATTAACGACAGTACTTCACAGTTAAAAAAACAACCTTTGGTTATTCTTGTAATAAGTGTCAACCTGTTTTTTTTTATTATGATTATTATCATCACTAATGAATTAAAGTAAATAAAACATGTGACACAGTCTGTTTTATAAATAGATATTTGTTATATCGTAGTTAGAATATACGGTATACAAATAGCACTTCGAATCCTGTCTTGCAACTAATTTCTAATTACCCAAATGTGGACATTAAACATTTTACGAAAACACGTTTTTCATTGTTTAGATTAAGTACATCTATTTATTTGATTATCGTCACAATGACGTCTTTGCTCAATAAAGATATTGATTTTTTGTTTCTTTTGTGAGTGTTTCCCATAGAATGGCATAACTGACTTTTACGCAAACAGAATATTCTACCGTATTAATATTTGATTTGTTTCCACCGGCAATAACGGCACTCTTGCCTAGCTTACCATGCTGCGCCAACATGGTTCAATTTATGTCGCTCCTACACGCGAAAGTCAATCAGTCCGGTCGTATCTGAAATCAATCCGGAGCGAGCATGCATATGCAATGTAAATCACTTCATGGAATGTTGCGTTATACGACACTAAACCCTTGGTCTCATCGAATTGCGTCAGACGCACACCGCAGACCAGAAGGAAATTTTCTAATTCGCAAGACAGTTTGCGTCTCCTCGCGGAACAATTCCGTGTAAAACAACGTAAGTCAACCATAAGTTCAACGCACGATGCCATAATCGACGCATAACAAATGTCAGTCGGGTCGCTTGCGACAACCTTGCGATCGAGGAAAAGACGCACGGTCACATTGCGGTCCACGAACGTGTTTGGCAAAATATCGAAGTTAGGTCGACACAGCCCATTTGTAGCCACTGCTTAAACAAGACACCATGGTTAAACCAATAAGAGGGTCATGGGTCCTTTGACGCTGACCTGAGACCCGAAGGAACTAGAATATTCTGAGAAGTTGGAGTTCAAAATAATAAAAGTACTTTATGACACATACATGCATATATTTATGTTTACCAACGGACCGGAACCATTTTCGAACTCAGCTGAGATATGATGAGAACAAATGTTCCGGCAAAGTTTCATGAAGATTCAACTATAAATGTGACGCCTGGAGTATTAACAAGATTTTCTTTAATTTGACCTAGTGACATCAAGGGAACCAGTTTCGAACTCATCTAAGAAACCATTCGGACACATGATCTGACCAAGTTTCTTGAAATTAGGACAATACATGTGGCCTCTAGAGTGTTAACAAGGTTAAGGTTGACGACGTACGACGGACAAAAGGCGAGCACACAAAGCTCACCATGAGCACGTTGTGCTCAGGTGAGCTAAATACACCGTATCTGGAGTTCAGCCATATCTATGAATAGCTCTGTATTNAATATCATGTGTATTGAAAACGTGTTATAAAGTTAATATACTCACGTGTGTGAAATATTGCATGTGCTTGATTCGGAGCGATCGCTTGCGTCCCTGTGCGACCTCTGCGCAAGCTGATATCATCTGATGGAGGGGAAGACATTCGATCTGCAACTGAGTTGAACCGACACTGGGCATAGTATATGAAGATCTCACAATAAGCCGTCATGTATTATTTTAAAATCCCAACTAAAGATGACTTTTATATATTTAAAAAACACTTAAACATATTAGTGTTGGGCGTTTCTTTAGGGTCAAATATTAAACCAGTCATATTTTTGTTTTACAGTTTGTCTGCTAAAGGTAGCACGAAACTGCAAATGACGGATTTGAACGCGATCCATACACAAAGCACCGTTTTTGAAAACGAGTTTATGCAGAAACAAAAATTAATTCAATAATATCGAATGCACAGTCCGATGTCTTAACATGTACAATAAGGCGAAAAGCTTTATGCTGTGGTAATAAATGGTAATAACTGTTTGAGTTGAAAGACTGTGTATAAACATTCTAAAATGAATGTTTGTTTAAGTATGATGTCTACTCAATAGAGTGAGTAATGCAAACGTTATAATCATATAAATAATTGCATACGCTATTCCTTACTTGAATGACCAAACAAAGATTTACGCGCGATTCTATGTATTCGAACTTGCAAAATAGAACAAAATGGTTAAAATAATAATAATAAATACACGAAACACTTACCTTAGAATACAAATGTTTATATTGCCGTAAGGTGATTGCAAATGTATTCAGTTAACCAAAACATCAAACTACCACAACGTTAACTGGAACCGTTTTTATATAAAATTAAAACTAACACTATGGAAATACACGTAGGATTACGCTACTGAAAGCGTATTTAATCTTACAGAAAAAGGCTATAACGACGATGAACGACATACGATACATTGAAGATAGCGTTTATAAATAACATCAGTGCAAACATATTTGACAACCACCGCGTACAAGTGCAGCACACGACACAATTTAAGGCACACTTACTTTTCATTTTGAAATGATGAAATAAATATAATTACAAACAAACACCTTTGCAAGAATATTTCTGTGTTTATAATTCCATAAAGTACATTATATACAGTACAATGAAATGTTCTAAAGCACAGCTTAGTTAGATAAATCAGCCCCAATACTACCACGAAGACGGTACAGAACGCGGTTAAAGTCAGTATTTGCTACATCAACATCTGCATTATATTGAAACAGTGGATAATGTGCATAAGAATCATCCTCCGAATAGTACACAAATATGTTATAATTGAATATGTTGCACCCGAAGTCAAGATACGTTCTTCAAACAGCAATTAAGGCATATCAAATCTTGTGTATACGTTACAGCATGTATTACAAAAAAATAACATATACGCTAGATTTGATCTTACCTCTCCTTTCGGAATAAATATACGAGACATATACGAGAATAAATTACGTACACTCAAACAGCATGTTCGAAAGAGTTATGCGTTGTTTAGCATTTCTATTAACGATTAGTTTGTTTCGAGTACCCCTTTAGCAATACTGACAATTCAAATTGAACAAAATGACAAGTACATTTGGATGTATGCCAAGAAAGACGGGTCACAAGTTTTTAGCATAGTTTAAGGACGTAGGCGGTAAGGCAACACATACGCAAAAAAGGTTTATACAACTTTTCATGTGTGAAATTCCGAATAGATTTGTTATGATATGGTATCAAATGCTAATTATACGTATACTTATACATAAATATAGGCTACGTTTTACAGCTTGTTTTCACTTTTTTGCAAATTTGTGTCCTGTATGTCATTTTTGTGAGGTTACCCAAACGTTGCAATAGTCGTGTTGTTTAAGACTTTATAAACAATCAACAACGCCCGTGACCCCAGATTATTATTACATTTTAACATCAGCAAAAGACGTCCATAGAAAATTTCCAAAAATTATGAAATTGTATGTGAAACAAACAATATACTTAAACGGCCTCGTCCTTAAAAGCTCGCCCTGCTTTTGTTAAAGAAATAAGTGCGCGTTATCTAACCGATAGAAATGTGCAATGCGTAGCAAAGCTAATGTTGAAAAACAGAATATCGTAGTGAAATACTATTAACAATATCGCATGTGTTATGAATTGCATGTGGCATTCGTGTTGTATATGTTATCATATTTAATTTTATATGCGTGAGTTCCCTTTGTCAAATTGTGAAATGAGACGCAGACAAGAATATGTTGGAGGTTTATGTAGGCAGAATAATATTGTATTTGTATAGTTATTGCTGGTAGTTTAAATTCACCAAATGCAACACATAAAGAAGGCATAATTCTTTAATACCAATATTTGTCATTGAAAACTGTACTTAGTTTAAATCAATGCAAAAATTATCATCTTCGGCGCTAGTAATGCTTTCTAATTGCTGTTGTAACTAGTACGTTGCACAATAAAATGCCTTATACATCATACATCTGATACAATATTGGATGGTATTGACTAAATTAGCTGATCTGGCGCCGCCCCTACATCCGCCCCTACATGACAATTTATGAGCCGCGGCACATAGTCGCAAAGATCGTAAATTAATTTTTCTTTTTCACGATAACAACATCAAGGAGTTATATGGCTTTAATTTATAGTCCGTTTCAAAAAAATTTTATAAGGAAGTTAATAGATATAGGCGTAGTGTTAAAGGGACTTGTTCACGTTTTAGTAAATTGACAATTTATTTTCAGATCTGCACATTTTCGAAAATTATAAAGCGTTACAAACGCGAAACGATTGCATAATTTGTAGTGTTCTGTTGTTATTGTTATATTTTGTGACATAAGGAGAAATGCTAGACTTTTACTCCAAGGGTCAGTGGTTCGAGTTCCGGTGTGGATTACTTTTTTTTCTTTCTTTAATTCTTCTTCTTGTTTTATTATGGAGCTATTTAGTTCAGATGTTTAAATTATCAATTTAAAGCATTTAATGGCAAACTTCAAAACATGCTAAAATCTGTGAACAAGTCCCTTTAATCTGATGTAGGATAAGAACGGCCTAAGATTTAACTGCACGACCAAATTCCACACAGTTCATGAGGCAGTCTTAATAAACTTGACACTAGGCGATCACTCTAATTAATTGGTAAAATTCGGCTAAATCGTATTTGTATACATTGCTTTTTCCCTTTAAGAAACAAATTAAGCAGTTTTTTTTATAATCATTCACCAATCTTCACAATGTACGCAGTTTGGTTTGCTTAAAGTGATATTCTCGGATATAATATTGATTAAACATTTGATTGGATTTGAACCGATAAGCCTTAAAATTACATTGTTAGTAATCAGAACTGGTTTCCTCACGGCTGTTTGGTGTTAAATTTTAAACAGATGAAGCTTACTCTGGTAATTTTTTTTTCTCACACTATTTGACCACACTAAAAGGTGAATATTAAAAGGTTAAAACTTAATAGATGCAATTTTCAGCTTTAATTCGAAACTCGCCCATACTTTCGTTGTTCTAAGTCAATAGCAGGAGCAACTCCCGGACCTCACATAATGCAGCCTCATGGTCGGACGTAAACTTCGAATACATATAAAGGAGTCATCACCAAATGAGAACACAGCCTCTTAATGACATATCACCACGAAATATCATGTGTTGGAGATGCATCTGGTTAACAACAATTTCAACAACAGCATTGTTAAAACCATTGAAATTACAAAATCGGTCGAATAATAGAAAAATGGGTACACCGCGGTAAGGGTAAGCAATCCTCTTTTAGCAACATATAGGCCTTGTTAGTAGGATTCCATGTGTCGCTTTATCAAAATATGTTCAAAATAACAAGTGGTTAACTACTTATGTCTATGCATGTTACTGTGCTGAGTTCATGTGCGGCATGTTTTTTTTTGTATAGTATATTTGGTAATTGATCAATGACAATGCTGTTCTTTTTCTGTAAGCAATTATCAGCGAGTGTCAAGTGACAAAAAGATCAATAATAAAATGAAATGATTAACAATACATGTATATGCATGATATAGTGTATCAATATTAAATGTGTTAAAAAGTAACGATCGTATAATAAACAAATAGGAGAGTTACATAATAATACGATCGTATAATAAGTTGTGCACTGAGGAAATATATATAATGGACAACTTTCTGTCGCTGACGCAATACTAATATTTTTTTATTATTTAGAATTACTTAAATTCATATAATATTTTGCAGATCATACGGTACACTTTGAATAAAGAGGAATACTTTTATCAAAACTATGAATCAGTTTTCCTTACGATATTACAATTGAAATTTATCCCCATTTATCAATAAACAAGAAATATCTTTTAAAACAAAACAATATTCGGCGTATACTGACTTTGAAATAAAGTAAGAAAATACGTTTTTAAATAATTATATTGAAAACACAGGTTCAATTGTTTTTGTTGGTGTTGTTTTCAATTGTTAGTCGCATATCCACCGCATGAAATGTGTGTTATTAAGTGCAAGTATATTCAAACCACACGCAAGTGATCGTAGATAAAAATTACACTACGGGAGATCACATCATATGTGTCTTCACATGGCTTATAAATATAAAAAGAGTTCTGATTTGCTGATGCCATAATCTAAATATAAATGCTAGTCGAGCAGGATTTTTCTGCTGCAGCAGAGGTTAAAGTTTCGACTCCTTTGGTGCGCCATACAGCACTTCTATTTTACATAACCTACTAGACTAACGGAAGTTCAGACGAACTTCAAACTATAACCAGAAATAGCAACTACTTATTTTGTACTGAAAATATTAAACTTTGGCATGGTCTTGTGCTTTGGCTGACCAGAATTCTCAGAAGAAATCAGACGGTGACTACGAACAACTCACATGCGCACAGCTCAGATATGCCGGGAATGTAAACTTAACCATGACATAGGTAAGAAGCGCTTTCAGGCGTTAGAACTCTCGAATTGATGTTATTTTTCCCTCAATTCTTAAAGCATATCGGATTTTATACTGCGAATACGGAATTCCTTTCCTATAGCCAGTATTTTATAATTGATTAAAAGCAGTATTTGTTTAATATTGTCAATAGGTATACACGTTTTAAAATGCACAATTTAAGGTTCATCATACTCATCAAAATGTTTGTTGAATAACTCTAGCACATTTGTTTTATCTTTACCTTTCATGTCCACATTCTAATCGATCAAGCAATTCAGCTTATTATACATGTTTCGACTATGCGGTAAAAGCTACTCATGGAATGTGGTTCACAGTTAAAAGTTCAGTTGTTTTTAGTACAGTTTTATATTTTACGACATACATGTGTAATGAAGCTCGTCTATATCTTCGCTTCCGTTATTGATCAGTGCTGTGCTTCATATCAACCTGAACTGAAAATTCATATTGGTCCTTTATTTTTAAAAATAAGTATGTTCGTTCAATACTCAAAAATATGCTCATGTTGGTACGACTTGACCATGAGGTTATACAATACGTTCTGAACATTTTAAATAAACAAAATATGACTTTGGAACTGAAAAGAATTCACGACCAAAAGTAACGTGTTTTCTTTTCTCGCACTAGTAACAATTGCATAATTTCAACGCTAGATATGCTCTGGTATAGATTAAACAAGATTCAAATGCTCTTTTTTTTATTTTTGTGTGGTACAATATATTCAACACTTGTGCGTGCACCAATTTAGTGTTCGTGTGTCGTATGAAAAGATATCGTTGCGGGAAATTAAAATGGAATATATTGTGACACAAACAGATAAAAAGAGCATGTTATACCGTGTTTAATCTAGGTTACCAGACCACATCTAGCGTTAAAATTTTGTCTATTGCTATAAGGAACAATGATTGTTTACGTGTTAATTGTATTTGATTATTTGACGAAATATTTTACGAAATATTCGTTGGTTTTTGAGCGTTATAGGGGCTTTAATGAGTTATTTTCAGTAAAACAGTTATTTACATAAAGAGATTAAAATAAAAACAAAAGCAAATCAATAACCGAACTTTTTATCCTTTTTTTTTTACTGTATTCAGAACTGAAAGTGAGTTCTTATAATGAATCATAATCCTATTGTGTTGGCCTTTATTCGCGACATGAATGACAATGACGATGTTAATAAAGGGGCTCAAGTGGGTCATAACTAACGTTGAGCTTGGATTTCACGGATGTATGTCAATTGCATTAAGTTGCTGTTGATTGACATAAGGGAATATACAATTTTAAAATTAAGTATTAAAATAAATAGGCGGAACAGAACTAGAAAAATGAATGGAGCCTTTTTGATCTTTTTAAAATGCATCATTGTGTAAAACTCGTAGAGTGCGTCCTAAGCGACTTGGATCAAGTGAAATAAGGTGATCATTCTCAAAGTAACCCTTGGTAACGTTGTACTCACGCATCAAGGGACTAACCATCAATAATAAACACTAGAAATTCAATAAATGGGGAATTTTAATTTTATAACTTTCGTGATATATCTTTCAATTTCTCCAGTTGATGGTGTTTAATTTTAAAAAATGTTCTTTAATTTGTTTTCTGCAAAATATGCTAAGTAAAAGAAGGCTTGTATTCATCGAAATTCTATCAGTTGCGAATCTTAAATACACTATTTACAATTCTAATGATTCATACAATTATCGCGTATCTAGCATATATCGCAGTCCGAGTCGAAGGGCTACTATTGTCCTCTTGTAAAAATTAAGTGTTTATACAACGCGAAAACAAATTTAATTCATTTAAAGCCTACACTTCTAGTATTCATTTTAACGCTGAAAATTAAAAAAGACGAAGATATTTCTATTTATTTAGGTCGTTCTTATAACATTATAACCAATACCTACGACTCAATAACTCGTTACAAACGAACAACGAAAGCCGTGTGAACGAAATGTTTAAGTCTTAGGAACGAGTTAGTAAGTTGTGAAAAGGACTTAGAAAGTCGTTCGAACGACTTAGTAGGTCCTGATAAATCACAGCTAACTCGTGTTAGCTACTAAGCAGGCGTGAAAACGAAAGATCTAAACCATGAAAACGAGTTAACTAACTCGTGTTAACAAGATTTTAATTATTTTATTATCGCCAAATGTAACAAATATGCAAATACGACATAAGCAACAATACAATAAATGCATATTAGAACACAATTAAATATATTTTCGTAAACGTGTAACCCTTCAACACTTTACCCATAGATAGAAAGCATCACGTGGATTAAACAATATAATCTTAGTAGAGAAAGACTATAGACTATAAGTTGTCAAACCCACTATCTTTTTGTGATTCATGTTTGGTTAAAGGTAAATAGCTTGTATTGTGATTATGGAAAATTCGTAAACAGATTATACTGCTGATTCACTTATAATAAAGTGATTTTGACAATGTGAAAACAAGGAATTAAAACATAGAAACTCTCAGAGTAAGAACCCATATTATTTCATGGAATGTGAATAGGGCTGTAAAATGTCCGTATATGCTGCATCATTATCTCCATTAGAAACACATTTAGACTTTAGGTTAAATAGTCAAGGACTTGTTCTGTGTACAGTAGTTTAATTTTATGATGAAATGTTATTCAATCTTTGGCGTCTTGAGACTTACTCCAATTAAACACATTGACTAGAAATAAACGTAAACACATGTAATGTAAATTACAATTGCATACACATATTTGCTTTATTATTAAATGTTGTTGTTGTTGTAATTTTCGAAATAAACACATCGATATAACAAAATGGAGATTATACGGGTTTGCACGTTCGAAGGGAGAGTTAAACGCACAAGTAACAAGTCATCATGAACCGCATGGTGTAAATATTTAGTGTACCTTTTTGAAACCACGGTGCAAAATTGCGTCTGCCATTACGGTATACGACAGATACACGTAGCTTGTATTTGTGTCATGGTAGATCCAAATGTGCAAGATTTAAGCCTCTTTCTGTTCACACTTTGCAGTAGATAAATGGAGCTTAAAGTTGTTAATTTGCAAACAGTGGATTGCTTGCATTTAAATGTAAAGTTTTTTTTTCATATATTAATATACTTTCTCAGTGACATTTCATGTGACGCACAGGGTGTGTCCAGATTTAACCATAAGGTCATGGTTTACACAATATTTTGAGAATGATCGCGAAACGATGTGAACAACATTACCTAACCAGCACCAAACATATGGATATGGTGTCCGCCTAGCGATCGGGAGGTCATGGGTTCGATCCCCCACAACAGGAGCGTTCTTTAGATCTGCCCCAAAGATACCAAGTACTGGTTCCAGTCCCACAAAACGGACTCGAGAGCGTTTCAAATTAGCCTTAGGCTTTCGATGCAATCGAGCTTACATAAATAGGTTTAAACTAAAAAAAAACTAAACATCTGGTCTTTGTGTTTAAAGAGACTTGTTGACGTTTTGGTTAATTGACAAAATTGAAACAAATTGTTTCAGATCTGCACATTTTGGTTTTAGTTATGATATTTGCGAGGAAATAGTAATACTGAACATTTACCATGCTCTTAAATATCCATTATTTGCATATTTTGACGATTTTAAAACTTGAAAATTATAAAGCGTTACTAACGCGAAACGATTGAATAATTTGGGGAGTTCTGTTGTTACCGTTATATGTTTTGACATTACGAGGATTTCTGGACTTTTACTCCAAGGGTCAGTGGTTCGAGTCCCGGTGTAAATTATTATTTTTTTCTTTCTTTAATTTTTCTTCTTGTTTTATACTGGAGCTATTTAGTTCCGATGTTTACATTATCAATTTAAAGCATTTAATGACAAATGTCAAAACACGCCAAAATCTGTGAACAAGTCCCTTTAACATATTAACCATAGCAACATAGTTGCAACTTTCTCAGAAGCGATTACATTAAAATATACATGCATTAGCTCAGTCAAATTTCTTTTCGAATAAAGGTTAAAGCATCTAATCGTTAAACGTAAGGCAGTATTATTCCAATAAAAATGTAGTGTGTTTTACTCCGATGCAATCACATAAACATATTGTAACGACAGTCTTATACCTTGAACATTGCCTTATATATCGGCAATTTATACTCGATCGGTATCATTAATACGGTTGATATTTTATTATTTATTTTTTAATATTTATATTTTAAATATAACATAAAATTATATAAACAGTGTTTTCGGCAGCATTAACGGATGTTAAATCCAGGATATGGTTCGTTGTCTTAATATTGTTTGAAATAATATTAGGCTTATGTATGGCGCTGGCGGCTCAATAAAACCGCAGTTGGGCTTTGTCAAATTGTGAAAATCGAATGAAAGTTGCACTTCTGCTTTATGCACGACTCTGCTCTGATATTTTTTTCAAATTTAATGCTCATTAAAAATGCGCAAATATTCTATGATAGCGTGATTTGAAACGGATAGATTACATGTAAACCAGGTATCAAATTGTGGTTCTATTATATGATCTATAAAGCTAATTAAAGATTTAAACATGTGTATCTCATAGCACATATGCAGCTTACCCGTTACTTATTACATAAATCTACCTATCTGGCCTTTACAAAGTAATGATGATTTTAGTAAACATTCTATTATATATGACGTGCCGACTAAAAGTGGCGACACAGAAACATATTATAATTTCTTAACATACTTGCGTTTCTAAAATACAGAACTTTTTTTTCCACGATATTTGTGTTATGCTGATTTATTCAGCTAAGTAAGATACTTGAACCTAAACTGAAGATAAATTAAAAAAAACGGACATTGTGAATTTGCTAGGGTCTAGAGATATTACAATAATGTACTATTGATTCGTGCAGAAGATACAATTAAAATCTGTTACCCAACCCACCATGTGTCAATTACGAGACTATGTGCGATCAAATACATACTTCTTAAGATATTTGTGTGTTCTTGTTAACGGATCGCATATCGTATAAGCCGTCATATCATATTTGAGAGATACAAAATTATGTTACCACGTTCCTGTAAGAAATATTTGAAGTTTACAAAGGTGGTCCTAAAAGTTTATTGTATAATGTGTTTATGAAGATCTTACAATAAGCCGTCAAGTTTTATTTTAAAATCCCAATTAAAGATTACTTTTATATATTTTAAAAATAGCTTTACTTTAAAATATAAGCGTTTGGCTCTTCTATTTCTTTTTTTTACAGTTTGTCTGCTAAAGTTAGCACGAAACTGCAAATGGCGGCTTTAAAATGGATTCATACACTAAGCACCGTTTTTAAAAATGCGTTCATGCAAACAGAACTTACTTTAATTATTTTGAACGCAGAGTCCAAAGTCTTAGAATGTACAAGGCGAAAAGCTTTATAATGTGGTAATACATGTTAATACATTTTTGAATGACCTTGTATAAACACTCTAAAATTAATGTTTGTTTAAAGCCTCTATAACGCTCAAAATTCACGAAAATTGCGTAATATATTTGGAAAAATAAAGTTAACATATAAATACTTAGTGTTCCTTATAGCAATAGCCACAATTTCAACGCTAGATGTGGTGCAATATATTCAACACATTTTCATGTACCAATTTAGTGTTCATTTGTCGTATGAATAGATATCGTTGCGGGAAATTAAAATGGAATTTATTGTGCCACACAATAATACAAAAGAGCATTTTGTTTCGTGTTAAATGTATGTTACCAGAGCACATCTTACGTTGAAATTTTGGCTATTGCTATAAGGAACACTGATTATTTTTTTATATGTTAACTAATATATTACAATTTTTTTGTTGATTTTGAGCGTTATAGAGGCTTTAAGTATGATGTCTGCTCAATATAGTGAGTAATGCCAACGGTATAATCATATGAATAATTGCATTAGCCATTCCTTACTTGAATAACCAAAAAACGATTAACAAGCAACACTATGTATTCGAACTTGCCAAAAAGAAAAAAATGGCTAAAAAATTATTTATAATTAATGCACAAAACACTTACCTTAGAATTTAAATGTATATATTGCCTTACGGTGATTACAAATGCATTCGGTTAATCTATTCAGAAAACTAACACAACGTTAACTGAAACCGTTTTATATATAATTAAAACTAACACTATGGACAAAAACGGACGGTTTATACAGAACTGAAACCCAATTTTATCTATCAGAAACAGACTATAATGATATTTTATCTTACAGAAAAAGACTATAACGAACGTTGCCCTGGCGACTTCGTTTATAACAACATTACGGGGGATCCCACATTACGGTGATAAAAATAGTTGCATCACGGCATAACATGGCTTTATAGTCTGTTTCATTTTTTTAAAGGAAGTTGGGTATAATCGTAGTGTTAAAGGGACTTGTTCACGTTTTGGTAAATTGACAAAATTGTTTCAGATCTGCACATTTTCGTTGTAGTTATGATATTTGCGAGGAAACTGTAATACTCAACATTTACCATGCTCTAAAATATCTATTATATGCATCTTTTGAGATTCTGTTAGATTCACCCGTTTATATTCCCTGTTCGTGTTCTCGAACGCCAAATCGACTGATTGCCCTAGGAATCTGGTTGGTTCAATATACTCTTTGTGCTACACATTTACTCCAATGTTTAAACATACATTGACATGGGTGTTTCCAAAATATTTATTCACGTATTTCAAAAGTTGCATGTGCTTTATTTGCCGCGTTTGCAAACATCCTTGTGAACAATGTAATCTTTACAATGATTTTATAAGGGATAATAATAACAATAACAAAACTCTGTGGTGTGCCTTTGTAAAACAACAATTAGAACATCTAGGAAACGGACTTTTATTCAATAATGTAATTAACAATTTTAACTATTGAAGTCAATATACAATTGTTTTGGTTGAGAAACATAAAGAAAATGTAGTTAATTTGTAAAAACAAACTTTGCAAAAGCCTTTTAAGGCGAAATATATAAGAACAGAGTGAAACTCATTTATATATAGTTATATTGTTATAGTTATGTTCATCGAAAAGAAAGTATCTTCAAAAATTAGTTATGAGTACGTTTAACAAAAAAGTACACGGCGGTTTATTAACTGACTCATAGTGTACCTGATGAAGCCTAGTCTGTCGAAGCGGTTTACAGTGCACATTGCCTACAGTCTGACAACTGCCTTACATTAAAAGGCCTTTTATATATTTTGGTAAATTGACAAATTTGAAAAAAATGTTTCAGATCTGCAAATTTTCTTTCTAGTTATGGTATTTGAGAGGAAACAGTAAAACTGGACATTTACCATGCTCTAAAATATCCATTGTATGCATCTTTTGACAATTTTAAAACCTGAAACATTATAAAGCGTTACAAACGCGAAACGATTGAATAATTTGGAAAGTTCTGTTGTTATCGTTATGTTGTGTGACAATACGAGGGTTGCTAGACTTTTACTCCAAGGGTCAGTGGTTCTTTTTGTTTTTTACTGGATCTTTTTAGTTCCGATGTTAACATTTATCAGTTTAAAGCATTTATTGACAAACTTCAAAACATGCTATATGTGAACGAGTCCCTTTAATCTGATGTAGGAGAATTACGGCCTTAGATTAAAATGCACGACCAAATGCCGCACAGCTCATGGGGCAGCCTTAATAAACTGGCCACTTGGCTACCACTTTAATACAATCGTTAAAATCGGCTAAATTGTATTTGTATACAAATGTACATTTCTTTTTTAAATTATATAATTCAATATATAATTGAAAACAAAACACATTCAACTGCATAAATGATCCAACACACTAAGACAAAGACATTTTACAAAAGAAGAAAAAGTCAACCTAACAATGAAAAATTGTATAAAAATACAAAAGTAATATTTACACAGTTTTAGTTATATTTACTATGATTTAGTTAAATGCGTACACACAAATCCACTTCTACAACAAATGGCATCGCTACGGAAGAGTGAGCATATGACACATAACAATGAAGAGATAAAAATGTAGCATTGTCGGTTAGAATATATTAATACAGAATTACAAATGATCAAAAAGAAAACTTTAGATCAAATTACACCGATGAGGATGCGAATAAAAAGGAAAACGTGGTTTATATGACCTAACCGGCTTGAGAAAAAAGTTACTTGGCAAGTTTATAATATTTTTTTTCCTTTATTTTAAATGGAAGATATGTCTGAATTAATAATATTTGCTGTTGAAATGTAATATTGCACATATAATGTATAATACGCCGTAATACTGAAAAGCTGGTTTCCAACTTAAAATAGAATAAGTTTGAGTTGATAATTGTCATGTATTATGCCTTATCTATTTTACCTAAAGCGACATATCGAGCGTTATATCTTATGAGATAAGAAATAAAGTGACGATGTTTATTCAGGAATTAAACATATAACATACACTATATAACATTTTATGAACATGTTAACTCAGGTGAGTTCATTCATTCAATCAGATAACAGACATTTACCTGTTTACGTTAGATCTTATGATGTCGAATACCTCACCTACGGAATGCCATCGTGGTAACACATTAAAATCCAGAGGGCGAGACTGCAGAACGCGAGAGTACGATGGCGACAATGCGAGAATACGATGACGAGAGTGAGAGAATACGATGACGAGATTGCGAAAATACGATGACGAGAATGCGAGAACGTGATAGTACGATGACGACAATGCGACAGTGCGACAATACGATGGCGACAGTGCGATAGTACGATGGCGACAATGCGATAGTNTTCTAATGTGTAAACCGGTTTAATTAGTTATAAATGGTTACAGTTCATGTATAAGTATACTACATCTTGTTTATTATGAGGTATTAATGCCCAAAATTGGATATATCGGCGATATACCAACCGAAAAGCACTTCATAACAAGACCAAAAAGCACACGTATTTTGCTTAAATCAACAAATTATTAATATATGTTTTCTCTGAATCTATTTAAAATGGTTTATTTATGATTTATTTATGTATATTGAATAATATAGAATAATAGTGGATAGTATACTACATCTTGTTTATTATGAGGTAAAGTGTTCGTGCTTGACATATTTATAAAATAGCAGTTTTTTTTGTAATACAATCGGAATTTGACCTTTAATCTGATGCAATCCACAATTTTGTTTAGTGGCCGAGCGCAGAATACTGATGGTGTAGACGCGAGAGTGCTTTTCGGTGGCTTAAACATACTTTTGTGCTTTATATTTAAACTGAAATAAATATTAAACGAAGTCATTATTGACTAAATACATATATACATCTCTTCAATCCATTAAAAACGGCCCTCATAGCTTACTTTCATATATATATAGAGAGAAATTGAGTGGTTTTCGGTGTTTTCGGTGCTTTTCGGCGAGTCTGTGCTGACGCGAGAGTGCCTTTCGGTTGCCTTAAATACTACTGTGCTTTATATTTAAACTTAAATCAGTATTAAACGAAGTCATTATTGACTTAATACACATATACATCTTTTCAATCCATTAAAAACAGCCCTTTTAGCTTACTTTCATGTATATATAGAGAGAAATTGAGTGCTTTTCGGTGTTTTCGGTGTTTTTCGGTGATTGTATGGACCCGTTCAAACGCGCGATTGCACTTTACTGAACAAAATACTTATTTGTTAAAAAAAATCATGATACCTATAGAACACTCTCGCGAATGAGCGAGCTCCCCACTTTATCCCATAACACATGGTGAAAAATTTATAAAGACATCCTTAAAAATGTTATCTGGGTCGCGCGTTATTC
Source organism: Dreissena rostriformis (assembly GCA_007657795.1). Classification (NCBI taxonomy): domain Eukaryota; kingdom Metazoa; phylum Mollusca; class Bivalvia; order Myida; family Dreissenidae; genus Dreissena; species Dreissena rostriformis. The sequence continues at coordinate 102,560 of VMBQ01002594.1, read as the reverse complement.
TCCTTACACAGATCTTAAAAAGTCACGTGGTATAGGCACCGTGCACACTATAGTTAGCCGATTTGTAGAGCATGATATATAGTCTTTATTCAACAATTGATCAATAAGGAAGTAAAGGTAAATGCACGGGTTTATAGTCTGATCATGATACTAGACTCATCTTCAACCGACTTTGATAATTACCCGCCCCGCCCCCGATCACTGGGATATAAGTCGTCCGTTTATATGTACATGTAGTTATATAGTTATAGTTATGTTCATTAAAAAGAAAGTATCGTCGAAAATTAGTTATTAGTGTGTTAACCAAATAAGTACACGGCGCTTTATTAACGTACATTAGTATTCATAGTGAACTTGATGAAGCCTAGTCTGTCGAAGCAGTTTACCACTTCTACGTGCACACAATTATGCTTCAATCTGACAACTGCCTTACATTAATCAAAAGTAGGTGAATAACGGCCTTAGATTTGACTGCACGATCAAAATCCGCACAGTTAACGGGACAGCCTTAATAAACTTGGCACTAGGCGATCACTCTAATAAAATGGTAAAATGCGGCTGAATTGTATTTGTATACATTGCTTTTTAAAATTATTTATTTCAACATCTAATTGAAAACAAAACACATTCAACTGCATACATGATACAACACACGTAAAGTAAACAATGACATTTCACAATGGAAGAAAAAATCAAACTAAATATGAAAAAATTTATAAAAAAAAAACATTAGTAATATTAACACAGTTTTAGTGATATTTACACAGTTGTAGTTATATTTACACAGGTTAAGTTGCATGCGTACACACAAATCCACTTCTACAACAAATGGCATCGCAACTGAAGAGTGAGCATATGACACATAACAATGAAGCGATGAAAAATGAATCATTTTCGGTTAGAATATATTGATACATAATTACAAATGATCAAAAAGAAAACTTTAGATCAAATGTCCTTTAGATAACGATGCGAATAAAAGGGAAAAGGTTTTTTATATGGCCTTACCGGCTTGAGAAAAAAGTTACTTGTCAAGTAACTAATATTGTTTTCCTTTATTTAATGTGCAATATATGTCGGAATTCAAAATATTTGCTGATGTTTTGAAACACACTTTCAGCAAATAAAAACCATGAAAGGAAATATTGCACTTATAATGTATAATACGCCATTATACCGACATGCTGTTTTCCAACTTAAAATACAATTAGTTTTAGTTGTTAAGTGTCAATGATTGAGTCATGTATTATGCTATTGCTTAATCCATTTTACCAAAAGCGACATATCGAGCGTTATATCTTATAAGACAAGAAATAAAGTGACGATGTATATACAGGAATCAAACATATAACATGTAATATATAACATTTTATGAACATGTAAACTCATGTGAGGCCAGTCAGTCAATCAGATAACACACATTTAACTGTTTACGTTGGATCTGGTGCTGTCAAATACCTTACCAATGTGCACTTTTAATATTATTGTAAGATCGTTAGTTGAAAATATTTAATCATGCATTCGATTTCTAGAATGTTTTTGTTGAAAAGGACTTGTTAGCATATTGGTTACTTGAATACATTTTCACTTTTTGATAGCAAGCCAATGTTGTATCAGCAATTGTCATGAAAACAACACACACACCAAAGTAGTTTATTATTTAGCGTTACAAAGGCTGTATATGACTCCCTTTTCACATAACGCAACGGCTTATGATGCATTTATATTAATGTATTTTCTTTACTTCATTTACATTTGTAATATGTACACAAGGTTGATCATTGTCATATAATATATGTCTCTGATCATAATTCTTTCAGAAAATAGGTCAGAAATCCAAAGATCTTCGACCACATCCATTCACGAAAATATCCTTCATGTTTTACTGTAGTCCTCTGAAGGTTTGCACAGTGCGACCAAACGACCTCCGGATGACCTCCATTTTCAGCAGAAAATTGACGACTTTAGCGGTGACTGAAAAACAAAATACATCATCTTATGCATGCCGACACGTTGTGGTTTCTGTGTATTGGGTTTTACAGTTAATAAATGAATTAATAAATTTTATGTGATTCTCATAATAACCACTCTAAAATAGAACTAAACTAAAAATGCTCATTTTACCTCTAGATGGTTGATTCACAGCACTTGTCTGCTCCCGACTGTATTCTTCTACAAAGCGTGTCACTAAAATAGTCAAACATGCAATCAACTTTGAACAGAAGCAGCATGACATTAGTCATATGAGTGCTTAATATTAAATGAATTTTAAGCGTTTCAAACATCATTTAAATATAAACAAAAGATCATTAAATATGGATAACTTTTTATGCTACAGACATGCACTACTTATTATTCCTCATATATAGTAAGTTTTACGGCATCAAAGGGGACTCGACGACCACAAACAAAAACATAACCTCCAGTGTGTATATAGATGTTAATGATGTTTATGTTAAATGTAAGTTTTGGATGCGTACCTCTGGTCAGTTCATTCATTTCTGTGTCGAGTTCAATCCTAAGTGCACGTTGATCCTCGGACCTCTGTAGGAGAGTGACCACACTTTCAAACTCTCTGACCATCGACCCCATATGTAAATCGCCCGCTGAAAATTATTGTGAAACATCCTTCGTTATTGAATACTATATATGACTTCCTTTTATTTGAACGAAAAGACACATACACACGCACGTCCTGTTATATTTTTGTAATGTTCATACAGATAAATGAACATCATATAAATGCATATGTAGATTAAGGGTACGATATTTATATATCAAACTTTATTAATATATACAGTGTGAAACGGCATCATACCCTCTATAACAATCTGAACGGCCTGTGTAACTAGTTGGGTTCCCAACATCATGTTCATCATCAGAACTTGAGACCACAGTTGTCGAATCTCCAGTCCATAAATCCTATTCGTTCGTTCGTACTCCAAATCGATATCTGGTTCTAAGAGAATACGTCTTTTTTACATATTTATAATATGTTCTTTATATTTAATGCATGTTTGGTAATATCGAAAGTCTAGTTTTGTTGCATTATCTATCTATGTTTATTAACATTATCTGATAATCAATCTCTTTTGTTCCGGCTGAGGTTCATATTATAATAATTATCTTCTTTAGTCTCCTGTAAAAACCTTTTTTTGGTGAAATATTCACTGAATATCATGTGTATTGAAAACGTGTTATAAATTTAATATACTCACGTGTGTGAAATATTGCATGTGCTTGATTCGGAGCGATCGCTTGCGTCCCTGTGCGACCTCTGCGCAAGCTGATATCATCTGATGGAGGGGAAGACATTCGATCTGCAACTGAGTTGAACCGACACTGGGCATAGTATATGAAGATCTTACAATAAGCCGTCATGTATTATTTAAAACTCCCAATAAAAGATTACTTAAATATATTTTAAAAATATTAAAAAATATCAGCGTTTTGCTCTTCTATTTCTTATTTTACAGTTGTCTGCTTAAAGAAGCACGAAACTGCAAATGGCGGATTTGAAATGGATTCATCCACTAAGCACCGTTTTTAAAAACGCGCTTGTACAAAAAGAACTTACTTCAATTATTTTAAACGCACAGTCCAATGTCTAAGAATGTAAAATAAGGCGAAAAGCTTTATAATGTGTTAATATATGTTAATACATTTTTGAAAGACCTTGTATAAACACTCTAAAATTAATGTCTGTTTAAAGCGTCTATAACGCTCAAAATCAAGGAAAATTTCGTAATATATTTTGTAAAATAAAGTTAACATATAAATGATCAGTGTTCCTTATAGCAATAGCTAAAATTTCAACGCTAGATGTGGTACAATATATTCAACACATGTTCTTGTACCAATTAAGCGTTCATTTGTCGTATGAATAGATATCGTTTCGGGAAATTAAAATGGAATTTATTGTGCCACACAAAAATTAAAAAAGAGCATTTTGTATCGTGTTAAATCTATGTTACCAGAGCACATCTAACGTTGAAATTTTGGCTATTGCTATAAGGAACACTTATGACGTTCGGTCAATAGAGTGAGTACTGCCAACGGTATAATAATATGAATAATTGCATTTGCCATTCCTTTTTTGAATGACCAAACAACGATTAACAAGCAAAACTATGTATTCGAACTTGCCAAATAGAACAAAATGGCTTAAATAATAATGTATAATAAATGCACGAAACGCTTACCTTAGAATTCAAATGTATATATTACCTTACGTTGATTACAAACGTATTCCGCTAATCTATACAGAAAACTAACACAACGTTAACTGAAACCGTTTTATATAGAATTAAAACTAAAACTAAAGTCATTGGACATACACGGAGTATTTAAAAGCACACAGACTGAAACTGTATTTGTCTCACAGAAAAAGACTATAGTGATATAGAAAAAGTCTATAACGACCGACAATCTTAGTAATTTAGTAAAAATTAGAATTAATAATGCGGACGTTTACGATTTGGCGTTTTTCCCCAATTGGCGCGGTCCCAATTGGCGCTTTGCCCATAAGATTGTCATTGTTAAACTGTTTGCATGAATTGTATCAATGTGTTGTCTTGTGACCTTGGGAAATTAAGAGATTATTATTATTATATACCCAGTGCAAAGGTATATTTATAACCTTAAAATTAAAGGCGCACTAACCTTTCATTTTGAAATGATTAAATAAATATAATTACAAACCAATACCTTTGCAAGAATAGGTCTGTGTTTAAAATTGAATAAAGTACATTATATACAGAACAGTGAAATTTTCTAAAGCACAGCTTAGTTAGATAAATCAGCCCCAACGCTACCACGAATAAGGACAAGAACGCGGTTAAAGTCAGTATTTGCTACACCAACACCTATTATAGTGAAACAGCGGATAATGAGCATAAGAATCATCCTACGAAAATATGTAATAATTGAATATGTTGCACCCGAAGTCAAGATCCATACTTCAAACGGCAATTTAGGCATATAAAATCTAGATGTATACGTTACAGCCTGTATTAAAAAACAAAATACATGCCGATATACGTTAGATCTGATCTTACCTCTGCTTTCGGAATATATATATACGAGAAATATACAAGAAGAAATTACGAACACTCAAAACGCATGTTCGAAAGAATTATGCGTTGTTAAGCATTACTATTAACGAGTAGTTTAGAGTACCCCTTTAGCAATACCGATAATGCAAAGTGAACGAAATGCCTAGTATGTATGTCACGTAAGTCCGATGACATGTTTTAAGGACGAACGCGGTCGTTTAAATTATATTGTTTGTTTCACATATAATTTGATAATTTTTGGTAATTTTCCAGGGCCGTCTTTTGCTGGTGTAAAAATAAAATAATAATCTTGGGTAACCGGTGTTGTTTATTTTGTATAAAGTCTTAAACAACACGACATTTCAATGTTTGGGTAACCTAACAAATAAGCCATACAGGACATAAATTTGTGAGCAAAAAAGTGACAAAACTGTTAAACGTAGCCTATATTTATGTATAAGTATAATAAACATTTGATTCCATGTCATAAACAATCTATCTGGAATTTCAAACATGCAAAGTTGTAAAAACCTTTTTGTCTTATTTGTTGCCTTAACGCGTACGTCCAGAAATCTATTTTATCAAAAAGCTCGCCCTGCTTTTGTTGATAAATGACGTGCGAATTATCTATTAAACCGAAATAAAAAATGTGCAATGCGTAGCAAAATCTCAAGTTGAAAAACAGAATATCGTAGTGAAATACTATTAACAATACCCCATGTGTAATGAATTGCATGTGACATTCATTCTTTATATGTAATCATATTTATTTTTATATGTGTGAGTTCCCTTTGTCAAATTGTGAAATGAGACGCAGATAAAGAATATTTTGGAGGTGTATGTAGGCAGAATAATGTTGAATTTGCGTAGTTATTTACGATTGTTTAAAGTCACCAAAACACATGTATAAATTATGTATTATTCTTAAAAACCATTAGTTGTCCTTACAAATAATACATTGTTTAAAGCAATGCAAACATTATCATCTTCGCTGCTAGGCATGCTTTCTACTGGCTATTGTAACGATGAAGTTGCTTAATAACATTTGAATAACAAATCATACACCTGTTTTAAGGTTGGTATGTATTGGCTACATACGCTGTGCTGGCGCCGTACCTACATCATGGCAAAGCCTGGTCATGGTCACCGTAGTTGACTATCAACGATGTCGCATATGTTATATTTATTTTACTTTATTCAGTTATATACATAGCAATGCATATTTTCGATTTGTCAGGAATTTGAAATGATACACAGAGACATAATATTTTTTATTTTGGAAGATTAATGTAGGTAGCAATATGTTGTATTTGTATAGTTATTGCTGGTAGTTAAAATTCGCCAAATTCCCCATATACAGTAGGTATAATTCTTTAATACCAATACCTGTCCTTGAAAATTATACTGTGTTAACATCAATGCAACCGTATCATCTTCGGGGAAAGTCATGCTTTATACTTGCTGTTGTGATTAGTACGTTGCACAAAAAAATGCCGTTCACATCATATATCTGATTTAATATTGTATGTTGTTGACTAAATTGGCTGACGTAACGATGATCTAGCGCCGCCCCTACATGACATAGCCTTATTTTGCGTGAAATGAACCGCAGGATAAAATTTCCTCGAGTTGTTTACGATTACAAATAGTTGAATCATTACCTGAAAGTGACCTTGAAGAATCCGGAAGTGGACCAGCGGCGCGACTACGCGCACTATATCTACAAGGAGCGGGTCCAGAACATCGAGAAACGGCATAAAAACAAATTGATGAAACTCTATCTGCCCTACGTGAACAGTTTATAACGAGACACCATATTAAGCTGTGATTTTGCATGTAATATTGCTGAACATTTTCGATTGATTTATTATTTTGAGATGTTTAATTATCTTTTTTGTGTCAGGTTTTGTTGTGTACTATTTACTCTTTAATTATATTATATATTGTTGTATGTACGTGTCACGTAGTCGCTTATTGTTCGTTTTCACGTCATGCGCATATTGCCATAATGACGAGATTCGCATCAACTACATTTTGCTACATTGCGAAAAGGGCAAGTCCGTCCCTTTTCAATAATTTTAATTACTCCGTATAAGATGAAATGAAATATTCAACAACAACGCCATATATGAATTCTTGTCCAATTTAATATCTGTTACAGTTCATATTTTCAGTCATACAATTACATTCTGATAACTAAATGATTGGATCTTTACTGATCCGTTCGCCTCGAAATCCAAACCAAGTGCCCTCTTTTCTTACAAATCTTGTTTACAGTTTAACTTGCATAAAACCCAATTATAACTTTGATTGGTCAAAGTGCTTCACAGAACACCCGTGTTATTTGCTGATTGGTTGGGTGTTGTTCCAACAAGACGTTCCCCGGGAACGAAATAATTTTCAAGTATAAACCCATTTATTGACTAATCTTCTTAAACATCTGATTCGACTATTTAATGTACTGTGCTGAGAGGTAATTTACAAGGATTAAGATTCTCGTTGCATCACTTTATAGAGTCTATCGACAACAGGTTATAATAGTAATCCCTTGACCGGTAAAGATCAATGGAGATATGAAATAACTTATTATGATTATAATTTCTGTGTCAACATTTCTGACCATTTTATCAATTGAATACATTGTTGAATAAATTTCTCTAAGTAGCAGATGCACATATCTAAATATACTATATCTGACCTTTCAAATCGTTGATTAAGGCTATTTTACAATGAATGCAAAGTATGTCATGTTTCTACATGCAAGAAATCAACCCAAATATTTTGAACACTTATGAACATTATGTTATATATGGATACATAATTAATTAATTTATTAATCTCTATGGGTTTGTTACGTTACAAACGTTAATAGTTATATACATTTGTTAATATATTATTTTGTATATGAGTGTTTTTGATACATATCGGATATTTTAGAAAACAGTTATGTCTCAACTATTTTTCGGAACAAGAGGTTTGCATTTAGAAAACAGTTGTCTCAACTATTTTTCGGAACAAGATGTTTGCATTTAGAAAACAGTTATGTCTCAACTATTTTTTCGGAACAAGAGGTTTGCGCTTTACCTCATCAGCTCTTTTGCATTTTTGACGAATACAAGAACTTTGATATACTGTTGTATCTTAAGCATTTTAATTAACAAAATGCTATATGGTATCACAATAAAACGTTTTCAGTGTTTTAAAGAACCTCATCATCAGACTACTATGAAAAGGGTGTCTTGTCAAGGTACTGTCGACAGCCGTGCTCTGTAATATTAACCACATGCTCAAAGCATAGACATTGTACAATAAAGAGGAAAATTAACAAGTAGTAAAGACAATAAAGATCAAACAACCAGATGACGACGTTGGCATTCAGATAAACTAGGTCATTTCATTTTTTTTAGCTTTGTTCACTTTGCATTGAAATAAATATTAAAATGATCCGATAATTAGGTAAGAAAACTGTTAAAGGTGATCAAAACAGAGAGATACCAAATGTTGTTAATAATCGTTATATATACCCGTCCCTAAATACTTAGGATTCTGCGCACCAACCAATGAAAATGCCATAAGAATTAGCTAAGCCAATCGTAATGACATAGGATTACGTCAACAAATTAATGCATGAAGGAATCCAAAGTCCTTAAAATAGTTCTGTAGCGGCAACTATTCAAACGAAAACATTAAAACAATAACAATTTTAGAACATATATGGATAAACAAATCTTCATTTTACAATAAACAAATATACTGCTACTCTCTGACCTTCACAAATTCGCAGTTATGGCAGATAAGAAATACTCCGGGAACAAAATATCCGAAATGATACCACAGATAAATAGTTCTAAAAGGGATGGCGTAATTCAGCAAATAACAATAGCCTGAAATCAGGTTTTCTCGCGGTACTAAAGGTATTATTCGCGTCTAAGCACCATGGTTATATACATCGGTTAAAATATTGAATAGACAATCATATATGACTATAACATTTCAAAATTACATTTTTACAACGAAACAATATATATTGTAACTTTAATCACAACAAAAAAAAAACAACACCAATGTCCTTTTTTATTTATCATCATATAGGGTATTTCCGCGGTAAATATGATAGACAGTACTACAATTAAATCAAACCTGAATCAACAACGTTCTGATATACCATCAACGCAACAAACAGTTAAAATGATATCATTTCAATAAAATAAATATCACGGTTATTTTCGATCTACGTCATTTTTTTTCATAACAAAATATATAATTCTACAAATTCAAAAAATGTTAGAATCTGACCACACGTGTAATCAACATAAATAAGTGGTGAGCAACTCCAAGAATTTTAACAATATTAATAACAGGGGCAGATCCAGGGTTTGTGGTAAGGGGGCGGGATATTGAAAGATTTGCTAGTGGGTGCAGTGCTAAGCCCTGCTAGGGGTTCCAGGGGTGG
>VMBQ01002594.1:13204-93047 GCA_007657795.1 Dreissena rostriformis | reverse complement strand
GGGCGAAGCTGTACGATTTTAGTGATTTTGAAGGCTTCTCGAGCATGTCAGCCCTTATGTTTTTTCATCAAAGTACCTTCTTATAACGCCAAAAAGTGCATAGTTTATAGAATCAATGTGCAAAAAGAGGGATACATCAGAATCGCAAAGTTCGACTTAAAAACCGGGCGACAGAGAGTCAAAAGTTAAAACATTTAGCGATTGTCTGTGATTAGTGGGTAATGTTGTGTACGGAAAAAAAAGAAGAAAAATGAGTTTAAAAAGGTGATTTAGATCTAGTTAAGTGTGAAACATCAAATGAATTGACTTTACTTTGGCGCCCCGTACGCCGCGTCCGCCCCCACTTGGATCGCCAATGAATAATGCTTGTCTGACCCAAGCACCTGCAAGCAGACGTACGCAAAAAAAATCGAAAACGTGAAGAATGTATAATATTATGCATATGAACATTGATTTAAGATGGATTTGTAGCGGATTGGTACTAGGCCTACCGATTAGTGTTGATGTTACACGGAAATAGAAGACAAGTATGGACCGTATATGTCGGTTGTGGTATTTATAGCCAATATTTGAAAAACCCTGTACAACGCGTTAAAGATAGAACGGAAGAACAAAAATAGGCTAAGGTTATTTATATCGCATTAAAAAAAGACAAGACAAATATCTAAGATTTAAAACAATTGATAAATTGCTGTACATGTTATGTTGTGAGGGACAGTTAAAGCTGAAAAAGAAGGCTGTAAGAAGGCTGTAACATAAAGGAAATAGTTCGTTATGTCACTTGACAATAACTTCCATTTGCTTTTATAATATTGCAAATAATTGCACAGCTGTAGAGAAAATGAAAAGTACATGTCAGATCAAAAATGTATTAATTAATCTTGCCATATTCTTGGTTTTATAGCAAACATATACGCAGAATACAACATCACTAACAACAATAGTAATTCATGGATGGAAGACTTAAGTTTTTAACAATATACATTGTAAAGACACATCGCGACTTTAAACCTATAGCGTCTGTAATGCACGTTCATTGTCGTCTGCTGTAGGCTTGCAAAGTGCGGCCAAACGCATCCGGATGACTTCCATTTTCTGAAGAACATTCTCGACTCTAGTCTGGACTGAAAAGAAACAAATAATCGCTATTGTTATTACAAAAATAAATATTGTAATTATTTTTTATACAAACGAGCGATATATGTTTAGCAATCAGTAATACATACGTGTTATATACTTTATAAAATATATTATAACATGTATACAAATAATATTATCGTAGACAAAATAATACCGAATTAACCGTCGATATGCCCCTTTAACATATGAATTTGAATGGCAAACTCAAGAAGTGTGGAATGTTCGAGGTGTTTGTAAGTGAATCGATTTTAAACACACAAGCACAAACGCTGTTACGGTAGTAACCGTTTATACATTTTAAATAAGTTGGTATTACAAATAACAACATTAAATAACATATGACATTGTTACTAATAGTATTAATAGACTTGCATTATTGAGACGTACGTCACATCATTTAGAAACAATATGTGTTGATTATGTAGAATTTATATTGGCTTCAGAAGACAAACAGGAAGACTCTACAGAAGATAGGTTTGCCCAATGAGTTTCACTAAAATAATTATATATGCACTTAAAATTCACTTCACAATGCAACATGTTGCTGTATAGCCGGTATTGCAATACATATGCTCATTGTTTTGTCCTTTAAATTGTTCGAAAGTCAGTTTTAAGTTTTACATCATAACAGCAAGAAATGCACAAGTTTAATGACCTGTATCACAACAATTGTATACCATTTTATTTCACTGGCCTTTTTAAGAATCACGTCATTGTATTTCTGACTAAATGAGACAAAAAAACTACCAGCACATTCGTCGATATATTATGTTAATTAAAAATGATTGATTCGTATACTATACTTCTGTTCATACATTTCCGTGTCCATATCAAAAGTGCACGTTGGTAATCAGGAGAGTGACCACACGTTCGAACTCTCTGAGCATTGACGTAACTTGGAAATCGAACTCAAGAAATATTCGTAAAAAACAATTGCTGATTGTTAAAAACCATACATTTCCGTTTTTGTTTGAATTATAAAGGTTAATACAGATAAGTTTACAGCTACTTACTATACACTGAGTTGTGGATACAATTTAAATATTAATAAAAACATTTCAAGCACATTAGACACCTAAATTACATGCAAAGTGCACACGTATCATACGGTCAATAACGATGCGAACTGCATGTGTAACAAGCTGATTTCCCGACAGAATGATCAGTATGAGCACCCGAGACCACAGTTGTAGATTCGCCCGTTTAACTTGTTCGGTCTTAGTAAGGACACCAGTCCCGTATGAGATGGGTATTACCTACATTCCTTTCTTTAACATAATATACCTGATTACGGCTAAGATATAGTGTTGATACATGTATTATCAGAACGCTTCTTTAAATCTAGTTGGTGCAATATACTCTTTGTGAAACACATTTACTCAAATGAATAAAAATATATTTTCCAAAACACGTTTACTCACGTATTTCATAAGTTGCATGTGTTTGATTTGCCGCGTTTGCAAACATCCTTGTGCGCAAACTGACACTATACGATGGTGGTGATGCCATCCCTTAAACAATTACGTAGAACTGACATTATAACTAGTAAAGACCAATGTTAAAAAATACTTTCCGAAAATTCCCGTTAATTTATGCTAAATATTGTATGTTTTAAAAAGTAAAAATCAGCATCGATTATCGGTTCAATTATATTCACAGTCGTATTTTTTTCAATACAATTGAACGCGTTAAAATATTCTGGAAACTATAGAATATGTATATACAAACCATGTTATAAACTTCATACAATTACATAATTACAATAACTCGCACAGTATAACTTTTATCAAACATCGACTTTTTTGCATGAAAAAGTCAGTATCTACATACATATCTTCTTTATATTCAGACCAATAATCTTGAAATCATCATCCTTATTTAATTGTAATTAGAACAATTGATAATTACTAAAAACATGTAAGTGAAGCCCATGTCCCCGCTGACTGATTTCGAATCCAGTACCATATAATGAAACATTTGCAGTTCAATACTATATTGCGATGCCTATCGCCCACCTTTATTTGCTTAGTACGTATCTATGGACGTAAAAGATGCAAACTACGGAATAATATAATTCCAGCTGTGTTCATTCATCAACACAGCCAGAGGCCGTAATTTACACTTAAAACAGTTCACCGGTATTTTAACATGTTTGCCGTGATTAAGTGCAGACATGTTTTGTAGGCAACAGAAAACAATTGCAGAATTACAATAATACGTGGAATTGAATGCTTAAATTTTATCAAACTTTATACAATGTCGGAAGTATTGGTATGTTTTCTTTGCTGTTTATATTCCACCAAAAGTAATACAGCATGGTAAGGCCTGTACTGAACTCGTGCTTTCTGCTTTTATCTGACTCGGTTAAATTAACACGTGCCTTTTCATCGTTGCGAATCCAGCTTTCGATTGGATATATAAAATTAAACATTTTTGCACATGTATCATATTGCTAGTTACTGAGTCACCACTAGTACTCCAAATCCTGTCTATATCCAAGCCTAAGCTCGCTACGTCTTAAAATACTGAAATCCTCAAGATAGTTAACCGATAAATAGACCATGATATATAGTCTTTATTCAACAATTCACCAACAAGGAAGTAAATGTAAAGGCAAATGCTTGAGTTTATAGTCCATTTATGATACTAGACTCATCTTCAACCGACTTTGACACCATTCGTCTGTTTATTTTTAGTTATATAGTTATAGTTATGTTCATCAAAAAGAAAGTATCTTCGAAAATTAGTTTTTCGTATATTTACCAAATAAGTACACGGCGGTTTATTAACTGACTCATAGTGTTCCTGATGAAGCCTAGACTGTCGAAGAAGTTTACCACTACTAAGTGCACACAATGACATTGCCTACAATCTGACAATTTTATGCATCTTTTGACGATTTTGAAACCTGAAACATTATAAAGCGTTACACACGCGAAACGATTGAATAATTTGGACAGTTCTGTTGTTATCGTTATGATGTGTGACATTATGAGGGTTGCTAGACTTTTACTCCAAGGGTCAGTGGTTCGAGTCCCCGTGTGGATTACTTTTTTTTCTTCCTTTAATTTTTCTTTTTAGTTTATACTGGAGCTTTTTAGTTCCGATGTTAACATTTATCAGTTTAAAGCATTTATTGACAAACTTCAAAATATTCTAAAATCTGTGAACAAGTCCCTTGAATCTGATGTAGGAGAAGAACGGATTTAGATTTAACTGTATGACTAAATTACACACATTTCATGGGGCAGCCTTAATAAACTTGGCACTAGGCGATCACTCTTATAAACTGGTAAAATTCGGCTTAATTGTATTTGTCTACATTTCTTTTTCAAGTTATTTATTTCAATATATAATTGAAAACAAAACACATTCAACTGCATACATGATACAACACACGTAAACAAAGGCATTTCACAATGGGAGAAAAATTCAAACTAAATAGAAAAAAATGTATAAAAAATACATAAGTAATATTTACACAGTTGTAGTTATATTTACACAGGTTAAGCTGCATGCGTACACACAAATCCCCTTCTACAACAGATGACATCGAAACGGAAGATAAGGCATGTGACACATAACAATGAAGCGATGAAAAATGAAGCATTTTCGGATAGAATATATTGATACAGAATAACAAATGATAAATAAGAAAACTTAAGATCAAATGACACTGATGAGGACGCGAATTAAAAGGAATAAGTGTTTTATATGACCAAACCGGCTTTAGAAAAAAGTTACTTGTCATGTAACTAATATTGTTTTCCTTTATTTAAAATGGAAGATATGTCGGAATTCATAATATTTGCTGTTGTTTTTTACACACGTTCAGCAAATGAAGAACCATTAAATGTAAAATTGCACATATAATGTATAATACGCCATTATACTGACATGCAGTTTTCCACCTTAAAATACATGTAGTTTTAGTTGATAAGTGTCAATGATTGAGTCAAGTATTATGCTTTATTCCATTTTACCGAAAGCGACATATCGAGCGTTTAATCTTATAAGAGAAGAAATAAGGTGACGGTGTATATACAGGAATCAAACATATAACATATAATATATAACATTTTATTAACATGTAAACTCAGGTGAGGGCAGTCAGTCAATCAGATTACAGACAATTAACTGTTTTCGTTAGATCTGGTGCTGTCGAATACCCCACCAAAGTGCACTTTCAAATCCTAGTAAGATTGTTTAGTTGAAAATATCCTGCGTTCGATGTCTAGAATGTTTTTGATTAACAAGACTTGTTAGCATATTGGTTACTTGAATACATTTTCACTCTTTGTTAGCAAGTTAATGTTTCGTCAGCAATTGTAACGAAAACAACACACACATCGAAGCTGTTTATTATTTAGCGTTACAAAGGCTGTATATGACTCCCTTTTCTCTTAACGCAACGGCTTATGATGCATTTATATTAATGGTTTTTCTTTACTTCAATTACATTTGTAATATGTACAAAAGGTTGATCATTGTTATATAATATGTGTCTCTGACCATAACTCTTTCACAAAATAGGTCAGCAATCCAAAGATCTTCGACCACATCCATTCACGGAAATATCCTACATGCTTTACTGCAGTCTACTGAAGGTTTGCACAGTGCGACCAAACGCGCTCCGGATGACCTCCATTTTCAGCAGAAAATTGACGATTTTAGCGTTGTGGTTTCTGTGTATCGAGTTTTACAGTTAATAAATGAATTTATAATTTCTACGTGATTCTCCTAATAACCACTCAAAATTAGAACTTAACAAGAAATGGCGCGGCAGATTCCGACGTGTATCCCCATGCCGCATAGATGTTATACTAAAAGACAATTTTGGGTGGTCATATGTTAGTGGGGCCCCGGTGTGGGTAATGTGGACATGGATGGTCGAGACAGACCTTGTTAAAAGATGTTCAGTATTCATGTGAAGTCAATTGGTGAATAAATGAAGAAGTTATGCCAAAAAATAAAAATTAGGTANCATCTGGTTAACAAGGTCAGCAACATAATTACTAAAACTATTGATATTATAAAATCGGTCGATAAATAGAAAAATGGGTACACCGAGGTAAGGGTAAGCAATCTTCTTTAGCAACATAATGGCTTTATTAGTAGGATTCCATGTCTCGCTTTATCGAAATATGATAAAAAAAACTAGTGGTTAACTACTTATGTCTATGCATGTTACTGCGCTGAGTTCATGTGCGGCCTGTTTTTTTTTGTATAGTATATTTGGTATTAGAACAACGACAATGCTGTTCTTTTTCTGTAGAAAACATTCAGCGAAAGATCAATAATAAAATAAAATCATTAACGGTATATATGCATTATTTACAAAAATGTACTGTATCAATCTTAAATGTGTGTGGTTTAATATAATGAATGTGCTGACATGCACATAAACATGCAATTATATAATACACAAATCGAAGAGCCTACATAATCAAAAGTAACGATCGTATAATAAACAAAAAGAAGAGCCACATAATAAAAAGTAACGATCGTATAATAAACAAAAAGAAGAGCCACATAATAAAAAGTAACGATCGTATAATAAACAAATTGGAGGGCTTCATTATAAAAAGTAACGATCGTGTAATAAACAAATAGGAGAGCTGCATAATAAAAAGTGAAGATCGTATACTAAACAAATAGGAGAGCTACATAATAAGAGAGCTACATAATAAAAAAGTAACGATCGTATAATAAACAAATAGGAGAGCTACATAATAAAAAGTGACGATCGTATAATTAACAAATAGGAGAGCTTCATAATAAAATGTAACGATCGTATAATAAACAAATAGGAGAGCTACATTATAAAAAGTAACTATCGTATAATAAACAAAAAGGAGAGTTCAATAATAAAAAGTAACGATCGTATAATAAACAAATAGGAGAGCTCCATAATAAAAAGTAACGATCGTATAATAAACAAATAGGAGAGCTACATAATAAAAAATAACGATCGTATAATAAACAAATAGGAAAGCTCCATAATACAAAGTAACGATCGTATAATAAACGAATAGGACAGCTACATAATAAAAGGTAACGATCGTATAATAAACAAATAGGAGAGCCCCATAATAAAAAGTAACAATCGTATAATAAACAAATCGGAGAGCTACATAATAAAAAGTAACGATCGTATAATAAACAAATAGGAGAGCTACATAATAAAAAGTAACGATCGTATAATAAACAAATAGGTGAGCTCGATAATAAAAAGTAACGATCGTATACTAAACAAATAGGAGAGCTCCATAATAAAAAGTAACGATCGTATACTAAACAAATAGGAGAGCTACATAATAAAAAGTAACGATCGTATTATAAACAAATAGGCGAGCTACATTATAAAAAGTAACGATCGTATAATAAACAAATAGAAGAGCTACATAATAAAAAGTAACGATCGTATAATAAACAAATAGGAGAGCTACATAATAAAAAGTAACGATCGAGGGCATTCATTAAAACCTCACCAAATGTAACACGGATGCAAAGGCGTTGTATCAAATAATACAAAAAAAAGGATATTAGACTGCAATTACATATTGTATTTATGCATTTCATTTATTTGTATACATATGTAAATCATGTTGGACATTTATGACGTATAGACGTATCGCCTGAAATGGAAAACAACAACATCGTATCAGAAGACTAGAAGCTTTTAGTTGTGAAATCCACTATCTTGGGATCAAATGTGTCGCGTTCTGAGAAAAGTGGGCATAATGCATTTGCGTTAAGTGTCGTCCCAGATTAGCCTGTGCAGTCCGTACAGGCTAATCAGGGACGACTCTTTCCGCTTTTATGACATTTTTTGTTTAAATGAAGTCTCTTCTTAGCAAAAATCCAATTTAGGCGGACTTGTTTAAAAGCACACCGTTTGCAAAATGATATCAGAAAATAAGTAAGTAGTAGTATATTTCAATGTTGATGCAAGCATAATTAAGTGTTTATACAACGTGAAAACAAATTTAATTAGAAATCGTACAATCGACAATGTTAAATATTTTCAGTGAAATTTAGCTGTCATTACTGTGCTGGGACATCACTTCTATTTTACATTACCTACTTGACTAACGGAAGTTGAGACGAACTTCAAACTATAACCAGAAAAAGCAGCTACTTATTTTTTACTGAAAATATTTAACTTTGTCATAGTCTTGTGCTTTGGCGGGACCAGAATTCTGGGAAGAAGAAAATGACGACAAACAACTCACATGCGCACAGCTCAGATACGCCGGGAATGTAAACTTAACCATAACATAAGTGAAAACCGCTTACAGGCGTAAGAACTCTCGAACTTATGTAATTTTCCCCTCAATTCTTCAAGCATATCGGATTTTATACTGTGAATACGGAATTCCTATCCTGTAGCCAGTATTTTATAATTGATTAAAAGAAGTATTTGTTTAATATTATCAATAGGTATACACTTTTTAAAATGCACAATGTAAGGTTCATCATGTTCAGCAAAATGTTCGTTGAATAATTTAAGCACATTTGTTTTATCTTTACCTTGCATGTCCTCATTCTAATCGATCAAGCAATTCAGGATCATATACATGTTTGGACTATGTGGTAAAAGCTACCCATGGAATGTGGTTCACAGTTAAAAGTTCAGTAGTTTTCAGTACAGTATTTATATTTAACGACATATAATGAAGCTCGTCTTTATCTTCTCTTCCGTTATTGATCAGTGCCGTGCTTCATATTAACCTGTACTGAAAATTCATATTGTTCCTTTATTTTTAAAAATAAGTATGTTCGTTTAATACTCAACAACTGCTCATGTTGGTACGACTTGACCATGGGGTTATACAATACGTTCTGACATTTCTAAATAGAACAAATGTGGCTTTGAAACTGAAAAGAATTGACGACTAAAGGAAACGTGTTTTCTTTTCATGGACTTGTAATACAAATACTCATTAAATCAACCAAAAACACAACACTCAACTCCACATTCAAAATATTGTGTTAGTGCATTTTGGCGTATATGTATTAACCCATTTATGCCTAGTGGACTCTCCCATCCTTCTAAATTGAATCAATTTATTTCCAAAATTAGGGATATCTAGTATATTTATTTCTATATTTAGAATATTTCTTACAGAAATTCCTTTAAGCACACAGCGCAGACCCTGATGAGACGCCGCATCATGCGGCGTCTCATCTGGGTCTACGCTGTTTGCAAAGGCCTTTTTTTCTAGACGCTATGCATAAATGGGTTGAGCAAAAATCTTCTCTCTTGACTATTTTAAAAGAATGAATTGATGGTATGTTCGTTCCGGTGCGATAATCCATGTAAATGTTCTGCTTCAGCGACCCACTGTTTGCAAAACAAGGCTCTGTTTTAAGGTTCATGAAGACGCATTACTGTTGCATAAGCATGTAAAATCACTTCGAGCAGGCATTCCTTTTCCGTGTTTAAATTTTGTATAAAGTATGTTCTCATTTAAAAAAACAGCATAATCTAACAATTAAGCAAATATGTGTATGCAAATGTGTATGCAATTAAAACTGGCATTACATTCATTAAGTTGAAGTCTATGTGAAAAACCATTAGGCCAAATAGTGTTAAGTCACGTTACTATAGTAACTGTGGTTATGTTATTTGATATGTGATTTTCATGACAAATCATAAATATTCTTGGATTAAATCAATCCGGTTTGTAAAAATTTAACAAATTACATGAACACTAACAAATGCGCACACTTTTCCGCGATATTTTGTATCACCCCTTGTAATTTGTCTGCGAGATCTTTTATAGCGAGCAATTTTCTGTAAAGACTTTATGTGTAAGCTCACTTACCAATACAGTGCATTCATAAATTTACAATTCTTTGAAATCGCTCTCATACGATTGCACAAATGTGATATATGCATGTACTGCGGAGATCTCTTAGCTCACTTTATTCCGGGATTTCTACACTCTACCCATTGATAGAAAGCATCACGTGGATTAAACAATATCATCTTAGTAGAGAAAGACTATAGGTTATAAGTTGTCCAACCCACTATCGTTAAGTGATTAATGTTTAGTTAAAGGCACATAGCGTGTATTATGATTTTGGAAAATTCGTAAATAGAGCACACTGCTGATTCACTTATAATAAAGTGCTTATAACAATGTGAAAAAAAGGAATTAAAAAATAGCAAATGTCACAAAACAGAGCTAGTGACCATATTATTTCATGGAATTTGAATAGGGCGGTAAAATGTATGTATATGCTGCATCAATATCTCCATTATAAATACATTGAGACTATGGGTTAAATAGTCATGGACTTGTTCTGTGTACATTAGTTGAATTTTATGACGAAATGTTAGTCAATCTTTGGCGTCTTGAGACTTACTCCGATTAAACACCCATAGTCTAGAAATAAACGAAAAAAAATGTAATGTCAATTACAATTGCGTACACATTTTTGCTTTATTATTACATGTTTTTTTTCAAAATAAACATATCGATTATACAAAATGGAGATAAGAAACAAGTTTGCATGTTCGAAGTGAGAGTTAAACGCACACGTAACAAGTCATCACGAACCGCGTTTTGTAAAAATATTGTGTCCCTTTAGGTAACAACGGTGCAACATTGTGTCTGTTATGATCTGTTTCACAGTCAAGGTTAAATTTTGATACGGATTACATTCGCCTGTCATTACGGTATACGCGTAGCTTGTATTTGTGAATTAAAGCCAATTTATGTGTCAGTTATTGTAAGCGGAATTATGGATTGTATATATATCCAAATGTGCGATATACAAGCCTCTCTCTGTTCACACTTTGTAGTAGATTAACGGAGCTATAATTTAGTCCAAACATTGGATTGCTTGCATTTAAATGTGAAGATAATACATTTTTTTTCATATATTTATATACTTTCTCAGTGACATTTTTATGTCATGCACGGGGTGTGTCCAGATTTAACCATAGAGTCATGGTTTACACAATATTTCGAGAATGCTCGCAAAACGATGTGAACCACATTACCGAACCAGCACAAAACATCTGGTCTTTGTGTTAGGTCGAAAATACCCTTTTTTTGTTATTGTGTATCTATGTGTAGCTCGGCGACCTTCATATGTAGGAGGTTGTAATGATCTGAACAATCTTTAAAGAGGGCCATTGATAATTTCATTTTTAAGTTTTTATGAAATTCGTCGCATCAATTTAGGAGGTAAAGTCGGTTGTTAAGCAAACTTTTGAAATCGGTTAATGCATGTAATTTCCCGAACTAGTGTCTTGAACATCATCAAAGCTGTCGATATATGGTAAGGGGATCGGATCCACGTATGACCGTTTACAATTGTTTAAGGACAGATACTTCGTCGACACAGTACATTAACATATTTATTCTATTCATTGATGTTACCTACTTAACTGTTAAATAAAATACACAAAATCATGCTCATCTACAAAACCACACATGTAAGACATTACATCCATTCATTTAGGAAGATTATACTATCATGGAGTAAAGCAAGTGTGTCATTAGCTTTAAACATACAATAGTAAAACATTTATATTATCACAAAAAATGTATTAAGCTGATAATGTATTCTAACGGCATCACAAAGAAGAAAAAAAAACTAAGACGGGCGCAAAATGGAGTATGATTTACATAATAGACACTGTATACATAAAGGAAATCATATACTGAACAAACATTAACATTTAAACGTACACAATTTAGATTAAGATTAAAAGACATTCAAATATTCACACCTGTAAATCCTTGCTCTAAATTTTTGAAACATTTAAATACTTCTGAAAATGCAATCGAACAACCTTAATAAATAATACTGCACGAATAGTTAATAGTATCGCCCTTATGATTGCATGCTGGGATTCCACAGTTTAAAAATAGAAATATTAATATAGGTTATTGTAACAAATCCAGATGCCGATTTCATTCAAAATTTCAAATGATTTCGAGAAATAAACGCTGTATAATTGTACCGTTTAAACGAGCGGCAAGTCATGAACACAACGGTTTATGTATTTATATTAATGGGTGTGTGTTATTAGTGTAACTTCTTTTTCTTGTGTAGCCCATTCGAAATGTTAAGAATTGTCTATATACAGTTTGTCTCTAAGATGGTCTCTTTCAAGTCATATTTGAGAGATAAAAAAATATGTTGTCACTTTCCTGTTAGAAACATTTGATTAAGAAAGGCGGTCCTAAAAGTGTATTGCAGTCCTCTAAAGATTTGCACAGTGCGACCAAACGCGTTCCGGATGACCTCCATTTTCAGTAGAAAGTTTACGACTTTAGCAGTGACTGGAACAACAACAACATTTACACCATCTTATGAGAGTCGGTCTGTTGTGCAAACCGTTTACTGGATTATCTGATAAGAAACTTAAACCGTTATTTAATCTACAGCTGATTACTTATCTAAATGTGTCGTTATTTCCTCATTACTAATCGGAAAGGATGAACTACATAACGTCGTTTTACCTGTTTGAGGTGAACGTTCAGCTGTAGCTCACTCCTGAATGTAGACTTGTCCAAATATTGTCGATTAAATAGTGAAATATACACTACTAAGTTCCGTTTGATAATATAGCAACAGATTATGAGGCATTGATTTTCCATAAGACAAAAATGCGTATTTTTTTTTTCATTTTCACAACATATCAAATTCAGTTTTAAGAATGACCAAAATGCAGGTACTACATTTATAATTGACGACATGCGTTACTTTTTCCCTTACATTCAATAAAAAAATATGCATTTAGAGAAAAACATATATCTGCCGATTGCGAAACTGCGCCCCTCTACAGAAGATAAGGTTGTCCGATGATTTTCACTAAAATAATTAAACATGCACTTACAATTTACAACACAATGTCGCAACATGTTGCTGTATAGCAAGTATTGCAAAATCTCAGTTTAAAGCTTTACATCAAAACAGCTAGAAATGCACAAGCTTAATGACCTGTATCACAACATGTTTTAACATTTAATTTCAGTGGCCTTTTTAAGAACCCAGTATCGTTGTGTTTTTTTTCTGACTATTTGAGAAAAATTACTACTAGCACATTCGTCGATGTATTGTGTTCATCATAAATGTTTATTTGTATACTATACCTCTATTCAGTTCATATATTTCCGCGTTCAGTTCCTTCATAAGCGCACGTTGTTCATCGGGGTTCCGCAGGAGAGTGACCACACTTTCGAACTCTCTGAGCATTGACGTAACGTGTAAATCGTACGCAAGACATATTCGTAAAAAAAATATTGTTGATTGTTAAATACCATAAATGTCCGTGTGTGTTTGAATTGTAAAGGTTCATACAGATAAGTGTACAGCGACTTAATTTATATGGAAATTTTAATTGTTTTTCAAACACATTAGACACCTAAATTACATGCAAAGTGCACAAGTATCATACCATCTATAACGATGCGAACTGCCTTATAACCGTCTTGAAATACTGTATTTAGTCCACACTATAGTCAGCCGATTTGTAGACCATGATATATAGTCTTTATTCAACAATTGATCAATAAGGAAGTAAAGGTAAATGCACAGGTTTATAGTCTAATCATGATACTAGACTCATCTTTAACCGACTTTGATAATTACTAGCCCCGCCCCCGATCACTGGGATATAAGTCGTCCGTTCATATATAGTTATGTAGTTATAGTTATGTTTATCAAAAAGAAAGTATCTTCGAAAATAAGTTATTAGTGTGTTTATTAGTGTGCACACAATTATGCTACAATCTGACAACTGCCTTACATTAATCAAAAGTAGGTGAATAACGGCCTTAGATTTGTCTGCACGACCAAAATCCGCACAGTTAGCCTTAATAAACTTAGCACTAGGCGATCACTCTAATAAAATGGTAAAATGCGGCTAAATTGTATTTGTATACATTGCTGTTTCAAATTATTTATTTCAATATATAATTAAAAACAAAACACATTCATGTGCATACATTACACAACACACTGTGGTTATGTTATTTGATATGTGAACAAAGGCATTTCACAATGTAAGAAAAAGTAAAACTTCAGATGAAACAAATATATAAAAAATACATTAGTAATATTAACACAGTTTTAGTTATATTCACACAGGTAAAGTTGCATACGTACACACAAATCCACGTCTACAACAAATGACATCGCAACGGAAGAGTAAGCATGTGACACATAACAACGAACCAATGAAAAATGTTACATTTTCGGTTAGAATATATTGATACAGAATTACAACTGATCAAAAAGAAAACTTAAGATCAAATGTCCTTTAGATAACGATGCGAATAAAAAGGAAAGTTTTTTTTTTAATATGGCCTTACCGGCTTGAGAAAAAAGTTACTTGTCAAGTAACTAATATTGTTTTCCTTTATATAATGTGCAAGATATGTCGGAATTCAAAATATTTGCTGCTGTTTTGAAACACACTTTCAGCAAATAAAAACCATGAAATGAAATATTGCACTTATAATGTATAATACGCCATTATACCGACATGCTGTTTTCCAACTTAAAATACAATTAGTTTTAGTTGTTAAGTGTCAATGATTGAGTCATGTATTATGCTTAATCCATTTTACCTAAAGCGACATATCGAGCGTTATATCTTATAAGAGAAGAAATAAAGTGACGATGTATATACAGGAATCAAACATATAATATATAACATTTTATGAACATGTAAACTCATGTGAGGCCAGTCAGTCAATCAGATAACAGACATTTACTGTTTACGTTGGATCTGGTGCTGTCAAATACCTTACCAATGTGCACTTTTAAAATTATAGTAAGATTGTTTAGTTGAAAATATTTTATCCTGCATTCGATGTCTAGAATGTTTTTGTTGAAAAGGACTTGTTAGCATATTGGTTACTTGAATACATTTTCACTCTTTGTTAGCAAGTNGATCCTCTGACCTCTGTAGGAGAGAAACTGCACTTTCGAACTCTCTGACCATCGACCCCATATGTAAATCGCCCGCTGAAAATAATCGCAAAACATCCTTCGTTATTAAATACTGTATATGACTTCCTTTTATTTGAACGAAAAGGCACATGCACGTCCTGTTATATTTTTTTTTAAATGTACATACAGATAAATGAACCTCATATAAAAACATATGTGGATTAAGGGTACGATATTTATATATCAAACTTTATTAATATATACAGTGTGAAACGGCATCATACCCTCTATAACAAGCTGAACGGCGTGTAATGAGTTGGGTTCCCAACATCATGTTCAGCAGCAGAACCTGAGACCACAGTTGTCGAATCGCCAGTCTATAAATCCTATTCCTTCGTTCGTACTCCAAATCGATATCTGGTTCTAAAATAATACGTCTTTTTTACATATTTATATGTGCTTTATATTTAATGTTTGGTAATATCGAAAGTCTAGTATTTTTGCATTATCTATCTATGTGTTTTAACATTATCAATCTCTTTTGTTCGGGCTGAAGTTTATATTATAATAATTATCTTGTTTAGACTCCTGTAAAAACCTTTATGGTGAAATAATCACTCAATATCATGTGTATTGAAAACGTGTTATAAAGTTAATATACTCACGTGTGTGAAATATTGCATGTGCTTGATTCGGAGCGATCGCTTGCGTCCCTGTGCGACCTCTGCGCAAGCTGATACCATCTGATGGAGGGGAAGACATTCGATCTGCAACTGAGTTGAACCGACACTGGGCCTAGTATATGAAGATCTCACAATAAGCCGTCATGTATTATTTAAAAATCCCAATAAAAGATTACTTTTATATATTTTAAAAATACTTTAAAATATCAGCGTTTGACTTTTCTATTTCTTTTGTTTACAGCTTGTCTGCTAAAGATAGCACGAAACTGCTAATGGCGGATTTGAAATTGATTCGTACACAAAGCACGGCTTTAAAAACGCGTTTATGCAAAAAGAACTTACTTCAATTATGTTAAGTCCAATGTCTTAGTGTGCGCAATACGACAAAAAACTTTATAATGTGGCAATAAATGGTAAAACATTTTTGAAAGACCTTGTATAAACACTCTAAAATTAATGTTTGTTTAAAGCCTCTATAACGCTAAAAATCAACGAAAATTTCATAAATACAACATTATACAAAATGCTCTTGTTTAGTTTTGTGTGGCACAATACATTCCATTTTAATTTCCCGCAACGATATCTATCATATGACAATTGAACTCTAAATTGTTACATGAACATGTGTTGAATATATTGTACCACAAAAACAAATAAAAAAAAGCATTTTGTATCGTGTTAAATCTATGTTACCAAAACACATCTTACGTTGAAATTTTGTCTGTTGCTATAAGGAACAATGATGATGTCTGCTCAATAGAGTGAGTAATGCCAACGTTATAATCATATGAATAATTGCATTAGCCATTCCTAACTCGGATGACCAAAAAACGATTAACAAGCAACATTATGTATTAAAACATGCCAAATAGAACAGAATGGCTAAAATAATAATGTATAATTAATGCACGAAACGCTTACCTTAGAATTCAAATGTATATATTGCCTTACGGTGATTACAAATGTATTCCGTTAATCTATACAGAAAACTTACACAACGTTAACTGAAACCGTTTTATCTAGAATTAAAACTAAAATTATGGACATTTATATATATATATATACGGACTGAAACCGTATTTTATCTTACAGAAAAAGACTATAATGATATATAAAATTATCTTACAGAAACAGACTGGAACGAATAAAACAAGAAAGGTCGGGACCCCAAATGATTTTATTTCATAAACGTGCTGTATCAAGTTGCGGATTGTAAACCTGCGTCATAGTGAAAGCTGTTGCGCGTAGTGAACTAAGTAGTGAACTGTGAATTAAAACAAACTTTCACAATCAGGAACAAAAACTCGCCATGTGACAAACTTTCACAATCAAGATCATTTACCTGATTAAATATTGGATAGTACTAACTGAATTAGCTGATCTGGCACGGCCCCCATAGATGACATGTTATGAGGCACGAACGATTTTAAGCGCGCGATTACAAATAGTTGAATCAAGGCCATGTTTATGCCCACATGAATGTATAGTCCGTTTTAAAATAAAATAAGGAAGTTAGTAGGAATAGTCGTAGTGTTAAGCACAAAAGTACAGTAGTTCACTCATTCACCAATCTTCACAATGTACGCAGTTTGTTTTGATTAAAGTTATATTCTCGGATATATTATTCATTAAACATTTGATTGGATTTGAACCGATAAGCCTTAAAATTAAATTGTTAGTAATCAGTACTGGTTTCCTCACGGCCGGTTGGTGTTTTGTTTTCAACAGATGAAGCTTACTCCGGTATTTCCTTTTTTTTCTCACACTATATGAACACACCAAAAGGTGAATATTAAAAGGTAAAAACTTAATAGATGCAATTTCCAGCTTTAATTCGAAAATCGCCAATACTTTTGCTGTTCAATTAAGAAAATAGTAGGAGAAACTCCCGGACTTCACATAATGCAGCCTCATGGTCGGACGGAAACGTCGAATAAATATAAAGGAGTCATCACCAAATGGAAACGCAGGCTCTCAATGACATAACACCACGAACTATCCTGTGTTTGAAATGCATCTGGTTAACAAGGTCAGCAACATAATTACTAAAACTATTGATATTATAAAATCGGTCGATAAATAGAAAAATGGGTACACCGAGGTAAGGGTAAGCAATCCTCTTTTAGCAACATATAGGCCTTATTAGTATGATTCCATGTGTCGCTTTATCAAAATATGATAAAAAAAACTAGTGGTTAACTACTTATGTCTATGCATGTTTTCTTAAAGTAAGCCATGTCCATATAGCGGCTTACTGGCTATAGGCCAAACTACATAAATCTAATGGCTTTATAGCTCAGACGGTAAGCATTTAAAAGGATGTCATGGACAAAGAATCACTAAGTCTTATATGTTCTAAGGAGCTTGTAAGATACCTCCACCTCCAACCAAATTAAACTATTGAGCCTCTTAGAAGACTAGGCTTCATGCATGAGCGTAAAGTGTCATCTCAGAATAGCCTGTGCAGTCCACACAGGCTAATCAGGGACAACACTTTTTACCTAAACGGGAGTTTTGCTAAGAAGGAACTTCATTTAAACAT
Organism: Dreissena rostriformis; assembly: GCA_007657795.1. Taxonomy (NCBI): domain Eukaryota; kingdom Metazoa; phylum Mollusca; class Bivalvia; order Myida; family Dreissenidae; genus Dreissena; species Dreissena rostriformis. The sequence continues at coordinate 74,759 of VMBQ01002594.1, read as the reverse complement.
AGAATATCATAAAAGAGGAAAGTGTTGTCCCTGATAAACCTTTGCGGATTGCACAGGCTAATCGGGGACAACACTTTAAGAACATGCATTAAGCGGAATTTTCCCATAACGCAGTGCTTATGAACTCCATTTATATAATCTCTTCAGCTCAGTGTTACGAAGCATGCCCCTGAGATCCAGCTGAAGGTGTCTGACCTGTCTTTGCGACCTCTGTGGACGAACCTGTCCCTGAAGAATCTGCTGTTGGCCGTGGGCTTTCACCAGATTGGCATGTTGTTGAACTTCAATAGGACTCCAGAAAACTGGTTTGGATGTTTTTTAATTCGATAGAAAAATATTTGCGGCTCCAAAGCATTTTTTTCTTTGGACAAATGTTGTTGAACTTCAAAAGAACTTCAGAAAACAGGTTTGGATTTTAAAAAATCCAGTTGAAAAATAATTGTGGCTCCAAAACAATTTGTTCTTCTTTGGGCAAGTACTTTGTGTTTTCTTTGGAAAATAAGCTAATTATGCAAAAGGAGCATTTCTTTATGCACACTTTGAAAAGGTATCAAATGTTTCACAAAATAATCTGTTAAGTGAAGTACATATTTTTGTGTTGATAGAATGAATTGTATGCTATTTGCTTAAACCCTTGAATTGTTTGAATTATTTAATGGCGTACTTTTTTTGATATCATTGTGAACATGTGCTATTAAAAAAGAGACATTGCCGGTTGTGTCGTACATTCTATACAGTTGTATAGGACTGTAAATTATCATAAAATTATAGAAATTGACTCTTTCCTGATGTAGCATATAGGACAACAGCTGAAATGCTTAAAATTTTATCTTCTTTAACAAACTAACTCCTTCCAGAAAACCATCATCTTTTTACTATGTATTGCCACGTTCTTGGAAAACTGTGCTTTATGCATGTTCGTAAAGTGTCATCCCAAATTAGCCTGTACAGTCCACACAGTTTACCAGTAATCAGGGACAACGCTTTCCACTTTTATGGAATTTCTCGTTTAAAGTAAGTCTGTTCTAACCGAAAATCCAGTTAAGGCAGAAAGTGTCGTCCCTGATTAGCCTGTGTGGACTGCACAGGCTTATTGAGACGACACTTTCCGCATATGCATTTAACCCAGTTTTCCCAGAATGAGGCTCATATGAATTTTTCCTGGACTGGTTTCCAGACAGCTGATGATGGCTCTCTTCCAGTTGCTATTATCTGTGAGCCAGTCCAAGAGTCAAGTGCTCCTGTATCGACTGGACGTGAATCTGCTGGGGACAAATTCAGATTTAAAGGTTGCTTTATACACATTTCTTTAGGGTAGTCAAGCCATTGACTTCTTGAATATCAAACCATTTTGTAGTAAGATCTATTGACCAATTTACTAAATGTGCTATCTTTTATAAAAATCTTTACCGCAGTATCTTGGATTAGGTTGCATGTCGTGGGGCGATCGTTTGTTAAAGTCTCCATCTTATGTTTCAAAATTTCATTCCTCACGTTGAATTGATGTTGTGTTGAATTGATGTTTTTTCGGCACTAGGCAATCACTTTTCTAACGGATTAGCTGAACACAATTAAGCAATATAATATTACAAGTAGACACATCATGACCATGCGGACCATGTTTGCATATTGTTTAGTACTGGTTAATTTTATCAGTTATGACCGATATTCCGGTATTTCGGGTGTGTTTCGGTAAGTCGTGTAACCGGCCCTTATTAGCATTAACCAATTTTTTTCAATTTACCAAATCATGTTTATATCTCTGGTTAATACAACACTTGAGCACACAAATTAGCCGCGCTCTGGGAAAACAGGGCTTAATGCTTGTGCATAAAGTGTTGTCTCTGATAAGCCTGTGTGGACTGCGCAGGCTAATCTGGGACGTCACTTTACGCACAGTATTAAGCCACGTTTTCCCATAGCGAGGCACACATGTGTTTACTCTGATTTGCTACCTTTCAGTCAACATCAGACTTCCCTGAGTTAACAAAGCTTCCGTCACTTGCACCATTGATTCTGCCTCGAAACCAGGTACAGATTTTATTTTGTGATTTTAAATCTTTAGTTATCTGTTGTTGTTTTTTTATTAAACATCTATGAAATGTATTACTGATTACTTATGACTACAGTTACAAAAATCCAAGTATTCTGAACCAAATTCATTACAGGAATCTTCAAACTTTATATGTTTTGCAGATATGTAAATTATTCATTTAGATATTATGAAGGCCTGCATAATCCGAATTTATTTGTGTATAATTTGTCACATTGTATCGCCATTACCAAATGTCTTAAAAACTGAAATACATCTCTAACAAAAACAAATTTGTACAAATGAGCCGCGCTCTGTGAAAATGGGGTTTAATGCATGTGCGAAAAGTGTCGTCTCAGATGTGCCTGTGCAGTCCGCACAGGCTAATCAGGGATGACACTTTCTGCTTTGATGTTATTTTTTGTGTTAAGGAAGTCTCTTTTTGGCGAAAATTCCAGTTTAGGCGGATATGTCGTCACTGATTAGCCTATGCGGACTGCACAGGCTTATCTGGGACAACACTGTACGCACATGCATTAAGCCCTGTTTACACAGAGCAAGGCTCAAATCAATGTAACAAATGTGTACACTTTAGGATAACAAATGCATAAAGGCAATCCCCTTCTTTCAAGTTGCACATGAGCACCCCTTGGCTGAGCAAGTCAGAATCGCTGATAGAAATGGAAGAAAAAGTGAAACTGGCAAGGACGTAAGTGGAAGTTCTTATTTGTCTACTTTATGAGCCTAGTTCTGGGTAAACTGGTCTTAATGCATGTGCGTCAAGTGACGTCTTAGATTAGCATGTGCAGTCCGCAAAAATACCACAGACTCAACATTTTCGTTGCTTATAAGAAATCTTTCGAAACGCAGACATTTTCGTGGTGCTGTTAACATTATTTTATAAAAAGAACATGCACAACTTATAATATTGTAACCTTACAACCACATACTATTGATAAGGGTTTTAATTTATTTACACTGAACAAAACGTATAATGCACCCAAATGGACGACTAATCTGGGATGAGACTTTGAGCACATGCATTAAATCCCCTTTTCAAAGAGCGAGGCTCATATAAATTTGCCAGACGTTTTTTACTTGCAGACGATCAGACCTGGATGAGAATTTCAAGGAATACTTGGAACGCGCCAAAACTTGGCATCAGATCACAATAACGGCTCAGGTATGTTATGAAGAGTAATTTTAAACCCCGTAAACGATGTTACTTTGTCGGTTGATTTTTCTGACAATTGGTCAGTCCGAATAAAGTGTTCCTGGCCTTTTCATATCTAAGAATATTCAATTGAAACATCAATCATGTCATCATAACTGTTACAAAGTGTAGAAGTGAACGACACTTTAAAACCCAGTGATCAACTTATTCCTGAGTTGTTTTTCCTTGAAAATAGCCGATAAAGCAGTGCGGGGGTTATTAGTCATGCTTGTGATGAAGACGTAGTTAAATTTCTAATAAATCATGGTAACTCTGTCCAATGTGTTTCAAATGATACATTGATGAGATAAAATAGTACGTTTTTGCTTAAATAGACAAAAGACTCTAAAAAGGTAAGTTGGGTCTGCACTGAATTGAAGTGGTCGACTGCATTCTTGGAAGTTTCCACACGTGTCAATTTGCGCATTCACTGTCCGGTGTTGTCCTGCACGTTTCACTTGTCATTGTTAACCTAACATTTACTAAAACGGGGCTTAATGCATGTGCGTAAAGTGTCGTCCTAGACGAGCCTGTGCAGTCCGCACAGGCTTATCAGGGACGACACTTTCCGCAGTTATGATACTTTACGTATGAAGGAAGTCTCTTATAAACGTAAATCCGGTTTAGGCGGAAAGTGTTGTTCCTGTGAGGCTTGCATCTGCATAAAACCCTGTTTTCTCAAAGCTCGGCTCATATCTAGAGTGTTATATGATAACTATGAAGTCTTTCCATAATTCAGAACTGTGTTGTTATATTTTTTGACATTTTATAAAGTCAACTCTTAAATATTGTCTTTTTTGGCGATGCATGAAAATATGTAGTGATTAACAGTAATAACTGGAAACCATTTCACGAATTTTAAATCTGAAATCGCAATCTGAAAATATGTTCTTATAAAACAAATGAATCACTTTAAAGATGCATGCTTACCTTGAATTTAATATGTTGTCAGCATTTCGAATCTTAAACTTATATAAACTATTATTGTACTGAATTGAAGACTATTATATTCACCAAATATTCAACTGAACTGTTCTGCCAATTTTCAGTTCTATTCTATATATATGAGCTGTTCCATAACAAAACATGCCCTACTGATATAAATATCATTTTATTGCATATACATTTTATTATTGTATAATTCATTTTAATTGATTGTTGTGTTGATACTATTAATATCTTTAATGTTGCCTTGCCAACGATAGATATGCTTACCATTCACAAAAACGTGACGTTGAACTTGGATTGTTCCTTACGTCACCACTTGTGTAACTAATGAAGGGTTTTTCAAAGAAGTGCCCATGTACTCATTTTGTGAAGTTAAAGAGTATAAAGTCAATCAAACAGCGATAATTTTCCATTTCAAGCCATTGGTGATATTCTCAAATATCCTACAGGAGGTCTTAATTTAGTTGTAAATGTAATTTTCTAATAAAATGTTTATAAGAAATCTAATGTTTTGTGCTTACAAAAGGATCAATGATGTAAATCATTAAATCCATATTTACTTGTTTCACAGATGTAAAGGTTAACAGACCTTGATCTGTACTTTCTGTAAGAAATTGCCATAAGTTCTTTGATAATTTTGTGAATTTACAGTAAGAAATTTCCTTAAGTTCTTAGATAATTTTGTAAAATTAAGAAATGTTGGTAAGTTTTCCGTCATGATCTTAATTTGTCTAGATAAATATTTATAGAGCTGATAACTTTTATAAAATATCAGGCGAACGAGTCACTGAACGCGTACGGACGCCCACAGACGTCGCCCCCGAAGGTGAAGGTGTTACCAGGTGCAACGGCGTCCACCGAACGTATCCCAGTTGACCTTAAAGTGATCTTGAAGAATCCGGAAGTTGACCAGCGACGCGACTACGCGCACTATATATACAAGGAGCGGGTCCAGAACATCGAGAAACGGCATAAAAATGAAGTGATGAAACTGTATCTGCCCTACGTGAACAGTCTATAAAAAGACACCAGATTAAGCTGTGATTTTGCATGTAATATTGCTGAACATTTCCGACTGATTTTTTGTTGTTGATATTTTTGATTATCATATTTGTGCATATTTGTGCCTGGGTTTGTTGTTAACTATTTACTATTTACTGTTAAGTTATATTATATATTGTTGTATTTACGTAAATACTTATAAGCATTTGTTAATATATTATTTTTTATATGAGTGTTTTTGATACATATCGGATACTTTAGAAAACAGTTATGTCTCAACTATTTTTCGGAACAAGAGGTTTGCATTTAGAAAACAGTTATGTCTAAACTATTTTTCGGAACAAGAGGTTTGCACTTTACCTCATAAGCTTTTTTGCATTTTTTGACAAATACAAAAACTTTGTTATACTTTCGTATCTAACAAATTTGAATTAACAAAAATACTATATAGTATCACAATAAAACGTTTTCCATTTTCGTTGTTTTAAAGAACCTCATCCCCAGACTACTATGAATAGGGTGTCTTGTCAAGGAACTGTCGACAGCCATGCTCTGTAATGTTAACCACGTGCTCAAAGCATAGACATTGTACAATAAAGAGGAAAATTAACAGTGAAGTAGTAAAGACAATAAAGATCAAACAACCAGATGACAACGTGGGCATTCAGATAAACTAGGTCATTTCATTTTTTTAGCTTTGTTCACTTTTCATTGAATTAAATATTGTGTGTTACTCCAAGAATTTTAACAATATTAATAATGTCTAACCCATGCACCTGCAAGTAGACGTACCCAAAAAAATCGACAACGTGAAGAAGTTGCATAGGAAAATTCATTTAAAGATGGATCTTTAGTGGATTGGTGCTATCGATGAGTGATGTTATCCATGAAGAGTTGTCGTTCCATGCTCTCACATACATGTGAATGTACCGTAACCGTCGTGCTAGAGATTGATATATCGGTTGTGGTATTTATAACCAATATTTGGGATACCCCGTACAACGCTTTATAAATAGAATAACGGAAGATTAAAAATAGGCTAAGGTAATTTATATCGCACTAAAAAGGACAAGACCAATATCTAAGATTTAAACTAATTGATGAATTGCTCTACATGTTATGTTGTGAGGGAGAGTTAAAGCTGAAACAGAAGGCTGTAAGAAGGCTTTAACATAATGGAAATGGTTCGTTATGTCACTTGACAATAATTACCATTTACATTTATAATATAACAAATAATTGCACAGCTGTAGAGCAAATGAAAAGTACATGTCAGATCAAAAATATATTAATTAATCTTGCTATATTCTTGGTTTTATAGCAAACCTTCACGAATAATACAACATCACTAACAACAATAGTTGTTAATAGATAAACGATTGAAAACTTTAACAAATCAAACATTGTAAAGACACAGCGCGACATTTAATGAACCTATAGCGTCTGCAATGAACGTTCATTGTCGTCTGCTGTAGGCTTGCAAAGTGCGGTCAAACGCGCTCCGTATGACTTCCATGTTCTGAAGAACGTTCTCGACTTTAGCCCGGAGTGAAAATACACAAATAATCGCTATTGTCATTATACAAATAAATATTGTAATTATTTTCCATACAAACGAGAAATATTTGGCAAGCAATCATACATACTTGTTACATTTGTAGATACTTTATAAAGTATATTATAAAATGTATTCATGTACATATAATATTATCGTAGACGATAGAATACCTAATTAATCGTCGATATGCCCATTTAACATAAGAATGTGAATAGAAATACGCCTTGATAGTGTAGAATATCGATACGCTTCAAAAGACATTATACTGGAAGACATGCGTATTTAAGATTGGCGCACCGTTTGATTTTAGTCCGTTCATATACTGTATTAATTTGAGAACATGATTTGTGATTTTCACGTGTTGAATCTGTATGTTAGTGTTGTTTTTATAAATATATTTATAAAGTTACCTCCAGAAAGTATAGTATATAGTTTAAATGATGTCCTTGTTACCTATAGCTGCCGAAACTGTATCCCTCATCAGAAGATAGGTTTGACCAATGATTTTCACTTAATGCACTTAAAATTTACAACACAATGTCGCAACATGTTGCTGTATAGCAAGTATTGCAATAGCTCAGTTTAAAGCTTTACATCAAAACAGCTAGAAATGCACAAGCTTAATGACCTGTATCACAACAACTTTATAACATTTGATTTAACTGGCCCTTATTAAGAACCACGTATCGTTGTATTTCTGACTATTTGTGAAAAGTTACTACTAGAACATTCGTCGATGTATTTTGTTCATCAAAAATGTTTGATATGTATACTGTACCTCTATTCAGTCCATATATTTTCGTGTCCAGTTCCATCATAAGCGCACGTTGATCATCCGCAGAAGAGTGATCACACTTTCGAACTCTCTGAGCATTGACGTAACGTGTAAATCGTACGCAAGAAATATTCATCAACAAAAATCAATTGTTGATTGTTAAATACCATAAATGTCGATGTGTGTTTGAATTGTACTGGTTCATACTGATAGGTGTACAGCGACTTAATATATATGCACATCTTAATTGTTTTTTAAGCACATTAGACACCTAAATTACATGCAAAGTTCAGAAGTATCATACCATCTATAACGATGCGAACTGCCTTATAACCGTCTTGAAATACTGTATTTAGTCCACACTATAGTCAGCCGATTTGTAAACCATGATATATAGTCTTTATTCAACAATTGATAAATAAGGAAGTTAAGGTAAATGCACGGATTTATAGTCTGATCATTATACTACACTCATCTTAGACCGGCTTTGACATTTACCCCCCCCCCCAAACACTGGGATATAAGTCGTCTGTTTATATGTTCATGTAGTTATATAGTTANGAACATTTATATACAGAAACACTGATATATATTTATATATTTATATATATATATATGTCTATGATGTTTATGTAAAATGTAAGTTTTGTATGCGTACCTCTGGTCAGTTCATACATTTCTGTGTCGAGTTCAATTCTAAGTGCACGTTGATCATCTGACCTCTGTAGGAGAGAAACTGCACTTTCGAACTCTCTGACCATCGACCCCATATGTAAATCGCCCGCTGAAAATAATCGCAAAACATCCTTCGTTATTGAATACTGTATATGACTTCCTTTTATTTGAACGAAAAGGCACATGCACGTCCTGTTATATATTTTTTTTTTAAATGTACATACAGATAAATGAACCTCATATAAAAACATATGTGGATTAAGAGTACGATATTTATATATCAAATTTTATTAATATATACAGTGTGAAACGGCATCATACCCTCTATAACAAGCTGAACGGCCTGTGTAATGAGTTGGGTTCCCAACATCATGTTCAGCAGCAGAACCTGAGACCACAGTTGTCGAATCTCCAGTCTATAAATCCTATTCGTTCGTTCGTACTCCAAATCGATATCTGGTTCTAAAATTATACGTCTGTTTTACATATTTATATGTGCTTTATATTTAATCTTTGGTAATATCGAAAGTCTAGTATTTTTGCATCATCTATCTATGTTTTTTACCATTATCAATCTCTTTTGTTCGGGCTGAAGTTTATATTATAATAATTATCTTGTTTAGTCTCCTGTAAAAACCTTTTTTGGTGAAATAATCACTCAATATCATGTGTATTGAAAACGTGTTATAAAGTTAATATACTCACGTGTGTGAAATATTGCATGTGCTTGATTAGGAGCGATCGCTTGCGTCCCTGTGCGACCTCTGCGCAAGCTGATATCATCTGATGGAGGGGAAGACATTCGATCTGCAACTGAGTTGAACCGACACTGGGCCTTGTATATGAAGATCTCACAATAAGCCGTCATGTATTATGTTTAAATCCCAATGAAAGATGACTTTTATATATTTTATAAACACTTAAAAATATCAGAGTTGGGCTTTTCTTTAGGGTCAAATATTAAACCAGTCATATTTTTGTTTAACAGTTTGTCTGCTAAAGGTAGCACGACACTGCAAATGACGGATTTGAACGCGATCCATACACAAAGCACGGTTTTTAAATACGCGTTTATGCAAAAACAAAAATTAATTCAATAATATCGAATGCACAGTCCAATGTCTTAGGATGTACAATAAGGCGAAAAGCTTTATGCTGTGGTAATAAATGGTTATAACTGTTTGAGTTGAAAGACTGTGTATAAACATTCTAAAATGAATGTGTGTTTAAGTATGATGTCTACTCAATTGAGTGAGTAATGCAAACGTTATAATCATATTAATAATTGCATACGCCATTCCTTACTTGAATGACCAAAAAAAGATTTGTAAACGCGCGATTCTATGTATTCGAACTTGCAAAATATAACAAAATGGCTAAAATAATAATAATTAAAAAACGAAACACTTACCTTAGAATACAAATGTTTATATTGCCGTAAGGTGATTGCAAATGTATTCAGTTAACCAAAACATCAAACTACCACAAGTTTAAGGCACACTAACTTTTCATTTTGAAATGATGAAATAAATATAATTACAAACAAACACCTTTGCAAGAATATTTCTGTGTTTATAATTCCATGAAGTACATTATATACAGTACAATGAAATGTTCTAAAGCACAGCTTAGTTAGATAAATCAGCCCCAACACTACCACGAAGACGGTACAGAACGCGGTTAAAGTCAGTATTTGCTACATCAACATCTGCATTATATTGAAACAGTGGATAATGTGCATAAGAATGATCCTCCGAATAGTACACAAATATGTAATAATTGAATATGTTGCACCCGAAGTCAAGACCCATACTTCAAACAGCAATTAAGGCATATCAAATCTTGTGTATACGTTACAGCATATTTTACAAACAATTAACATATACGCTAGATTTGATCTTACCTCTCCTTTCGGAATAAATATACGAGACATATACGAGAAGAAATTACTAACACTCAAACAGCATGTTCGAAAGAGTTATGCGTTGTTAAGCATTTCTATTAACGATAAGTTTGTTTCGAGTATCCCTTTAGCAATACTGAAAATTCAAATTGAACAAGAGGACAAGTACATTTGGATTTATGGTGAGTTAGACGGTTGTATGATTTAAGGACGAGGCCGTTTAAAGTATATTGTTTGTTTCACATACAATTTCATATTGTTTGGTAATTTTCTAGGGACGTCTTTTGCTGATGTTAAAATGTAATAATAATCTGGGTTCAACGGTGTTGTTGATTGTTTATAAAGTCTTAAACAACACGACTATTGCAACGTTTGGGTAACCTCACAAATATGACATACAGGACACAAATTTGCAAAAAAAGTGAAAACAAACTGTAAAACGTAGCCTATATTTATGTCAAAGTATACGTATAATTAGCATTTGATATCATATCATAACAAATCTATTCGGAATTTCACACAAGAACAATTGTATAAACCTATTTTTCTTATGTGTTGCCTTACCGCCTACTTCCTTATTTTATCAAAAAGCTCGCCCTGCTTTTGTTGAAGAATGACGTGCGCATACCCGATAGAAATATGCAATGCGTAGCAAACCTCACGTTGAAAAACAGAATATCGTAGTGAAATACTATTAACAATACCGCATGTGTTATGAATTGCAGGTGGCATTCGTTATTTATATGTTATCATATTTAATTTTATATGCGTGAGTTCCTTTGTCAAATTGTCAAATGAGACGCAGACAAAATGTGTTGGAGGTTTAGTTATTGCTTGTAGTTTAAATTCACCAAATGCCACATATAAAGAAGGCATAATTCTTTAATACCAATATTTGTCCTAGAAAATTATACTTGGTTTAAATCAATGCAAACATTTATCATCTTCGGCGCTAGTCATGCTTTCTAATTGATGTTGTTACTAGTACGTTGCACAATAAAATGCCTTATACATACCTGATTCAATATTGGATGGTTTAGACTGAATTAGCTGATCTAGCGCCGCCCCTACGACATGTTACGAGCGGCGGAGATTGTGGACTTAACGATCACGAAAAGTTTCATCAATGACATTACATGGCTTTATATATAGTCCGTTTGAAAAAAATAATAATAGGGAAGTTAATAGATATAGGCGTAGTGTTAAAGGGACTTGTTCAAGTTTTGGTAAATTGACAAAATTGTTTCAGATCTGCACATTTTCGGTGTAGATCTAGTTATGTTATTTGCGAGGAAACTGTAATACTGAACATTTACCATTCTCTTAAATATCTATTTTTATGCATCTTTTGACGATTTTAAAACCTGTAAATTATAAAGCGTTACAAACGCGAAACGATTGCATAATTTGGAGAGTTCTGTTGTTATCGTTATATTTTGTGACATTAGGAGGATTGCTAGACTTTAACTCCAAGGGTCAGTGGTTCGAATCCCGGTGTGGATTACTTTTTTTTTCTTTCTTTAATTCTTCTTCTTGTTTTATTCTGGAGCTATTTAGTTCAGATGTTTACATTATCATTTTAAAGCATTTAATGACAAACTTCAAAACATGCTAAAATCTGTGAACAAGTCCCCTTAAGAAACAAAGTAAGCAGTATAATCATTCACCAATCTTCACAATGTACGCAGTTTGTTGTTTAAAGTGATATTCTCGGAAATAATATTCATTAAACATTTGCTTGGATTTTAACCGATAAGCCTTAAAATTACATTGTTAGTAATCAGTACTGGTTTCCTCACGGCTGTTTGTTGTTAAATTTTTAACAGATGAAGCTTACTCTGGTAATTCCTTTTTTCCTCACACTATATGACCACACCAAAAGGTGAATATTAAAAGGTAAAAACTTAATAGATGCAATTTTCAGCTTTCATTCTAAATTCGCCCATACTTTCGTTGTTTTAGTAAGTAAATAGTAGGAGAAACTCCTGGACCTCACATGATGCAGCCTCATGGTCGGACGCAAACTTCGAATAAATATAAAGGGGACATCACCAAATGGAAACGCAAGCTCATAAGGACATAACACCACGACATATCCTGTGTTTGAAATGCATCTGGTTAACTACAATTTCAACAACATTATGTTCAAACTATTGAAATTATAAAATCGGTCGAATAATAGAAATTGTATGGGTACACCGAGGTAAGCAATCCCCTTTTAGCAACATATAGGCCTTGTAAGTAGGATTCCATGTGTCGCTTTATCAAAATATGTTAAACAACTTGTGGTTAACTACTTGTGTCTATGCATTTTACTGTGCTGTTGTGGCATGTTTTTGTATAGTTTATTGGGTAATTGAACAACGATAGTGCTGTTCTTTTTCTGTAAGCAAAAATCAGCGAGTGTCAAGTGAGATAATGAAAAAAGGTAAAGGGGGGAAATACAATTGACAATAATATGATGAAATGGTTAATTGTATACACAGTATTTGCTGTATCCTTCTTATATGTGTGTGTTTAAAAATATGAATGTGCTAAAATGCCCATATTTTTTTTTATATAATAAACAAATGGGAGAGCTACATAATAAAAATTAACGATTGTATAATTAACAAATAGGAGAGCTACATAATAAAAAGTAACGATCGTTTAATAAACAAATAGGAGAGCCTTCATAGTAAAAAGAAACGATCGTATAAAAAACAAATAGGAGAGCCTTCATAATAAAAAGTAACGATCGTATAATGAACAAATCGGAGAGCCTACATAATAAAAAGTAACGATCGTAAAATAAACAAATCGGAGATCTACATAATAAAAAGTAACGACCGTATAATAAACAAATAGGAGAGCCTACATAATAAAAAGTAACGATCGCATTATAAACAAATAGGAGAGCTACATAATAAAAAGAAACGATCGTATAATAAACAAATAGGAGAGCTACATAATAAGAAGTAACGATCGAAGGCATTCATTTAAATCTCACCAAATGTTACACGGATGCAAAAACTTTGTATCAAACTATACAAAAAAACGTAAATGATACTACATTAACATACTGTTTTTATGTATTTCATTTATTTTATACATATGTTAATCATGATGGACATTTATCACGTATAGACGTATCGCCTGAATTGAAAATCAACACCGTAAAAAGACTATAAGCTATTAGTTGTGAAATCCACTATCTTGGGACCAAATGCTAACAATGACTTGTTTAAATGCTATAAATGACTTGTTTAAATTCTATTAATGACTTGTTTAAATGCTTAAAGTATTTAAATAAATAGGCAAATTAATGGGACATATTTGATCCTGTTAAAATGTATCACTGTGTAAAACCCTGTGCGTCCTAAGCGACTTGGATCAAATGAATACATTTAGTAATCATTCTTAAAATAGCGCGCGATAAAGGTGGGTTTATACTCACGCATCAAGGGGCTAACCAACAATAATAACACTAGAAATTCAATAAATGGGAAATTTAATTGTATAACTTTACTGAGAGTATTGATTTAAAAAAGTTGTGATTTCATTTTATAAAAAATTGGTTCAATTTGCACCTATCTTTTAAATTCTCCAGTTGATATTTTTCAATTTTAAAAATGTTCTTCAAATTGTTTCTGAAAAAACAAAAAGTAACAAAAGGCTTGTATGTATCGAATTTCTATTCATGTTGATTGTTTTTGTCATTTGCAAATCTTAAATACATAATTTACACTACTACTGATTTGTACGATTAAAGCGTATATAGCATATATCGCGGTCCGAGTAGAAGGGCTTCTATTGTCCTCTTGTATTTGATTTAAAGACTACAATCCTAGTATTCATTTTTACGCTGTATGTTTTTTTTTTGTTTTTTTTTTTTTTAAATATATATCTTGTTGTATTTAGGTCGTTTCCACAACTTAATAACCATACCTATGACTCAGTAACTCGTTACAAACGAACAACGAAAGCCGTGTGAACGAGATGTTTAAGTCGTAGGAACGAGTTAGTAAGTTGTGTTAAGGACTTAGTAAGTCGTTAAAACGAATCAGTTAGTCCTGATAAATTACAGCTAACTCGTGTTAGCTACTGAGCAGGCGTGAAAACGAAAGATCTAAATCATGAAAACGAGTTAACTAACTCGTGTTAACAAGATTTTAATTATTTAATTATCACCAAATGTAACAAATATGCCAATACGACATAAGCAACAATACAATACATGCATATTAGAATACAATTAAATATATTTTCGTACACTTGTAACTCATTCAACACTTTACCCATAGAAAGAAAGCATCACGTGGATTAAACAATATAATCTTAGTAGAGAAAGACTATAGACTATAAGTTGTCAAACCCACTATCTTGTTTTGTGATTCATGTTTGGTTAAAGGCACATACCTTGAATTATGATTTTGGAAAATTCGCAAATAGAGTACACGGCTGATTCACTTATAATAAAGTGCTTATAATCATTCGAAACAGGAATTAAAAAATAGAAACTGTCACAATCCAGAGCTAGTGACCATATTATGTCATGGAATTTGAATAGGGCGGCAAAATGTCCGTATATGCTGCATCAATATCTTCATTATAAACACATTTAGACTTTGGGTTAAATAGTCAAGAACTTGTTCTGTGTACAGTAGTTTAATTTTATGATGACATGTTATTCAATCTTTGGCGTCTTGAGACTTACTCCGATTAAACACAGTGTCTAGAAATAAACGGAAACTCATGTTATGTCAATTACAATTGCAAACACATATTTGTTTTATTATTACATGTTGCTGATGTTGTTGTTGTAATTTTCGAAATAAGCACATCGATTATACAAAATGGAGAAAATAAACAGGTTTGCACGTTCGAGGGGAGAGTTAAACGCACAAGTTACAATTCATCACGAACCGCGTGGTGTAAAAATGTAGTGTACCTTTTGGAAACCATGGTGCAAAATTGCGTCTGTTATGATCTGTTTCACAGTCAAGGTTAACTTTACTACGGATACATTCGCCTGCCATTACGGTATACGGCACGTACACGTAGCTTGTATTTGTGTATAAAAGCCAATTTGTGTGTCAGTTATTGTAAGCGGAATACGTCATGGCAGATCCAAATGTGCAAGATATAAGCCGCTTTATGTTCACACTTTGTAGTAGATAAATGGATATTTAAATAAGTGTCAATTTGCAAACAGTAGATTTATTGCATTTAAATGTGAAGGTTATATATTTTTTTCATATATTTATATACTTTCTTAGTGACATTTTTATGTGACGCACGGGGTGTGTCAAGATGTAACCATAGGGTCATGGTTTACACAACATTACCAAACCAGCACCAAACATATGGTCTTTGTGTTAAGTAAGTCGAAAATACTATTTTTAGTTGTTATTTTATATCTTTATTTAGCTCGGGAACCTTCACATTTAGCAGGTTGTAATGGTCTGAACAATCTTAAAAGAGGGCCATTGATAATTTCTGTTTAAAGTTTTTATGAAATTTGTCGCATGCAGTTTAGTAAGTAAAGTCGGTTGTTACGCAAACGTTTGAAATCGGGATATGCATGCAATGTCCCGAACTAGTGTCTTGAACATCATGAAAGCTGTCGATATATGTGTATATGGATCTGACCCACTGATCAACGTTTGCAATCGTTAAAGGACAGAAACGCCGTCGACACTGTACATTATACTAATTATTCTATTCATCGATGTTACCTACTGCACTTTTAAATAAAATACACAAAATCATGCTTATCTACAAAACCAAACATTAAAGACATACCGGTATTTTAACATGTTTGCCGTGATTAAGTGCAGACATTAAGGGTATAACGTTTACAGATTTTTCTAAACGTTTAAACGAAATGAAATAAACGAAACGTTACCGTTTAAACGGTATCCATATGTCCGCTTTAAAATCATGAGTGCCATTGCATTTCCAAACTGAAATGAGTAATTATTTACGGAAGTTATATTCAGTTCATATCCCATTCGCGCAATGAAGTCATATTAAAACCAACTTACTTTAAACATATTTTATTTCCAAAGAATGACATTGTACAAATATATACATTGGTCCATCAATACATACATTATGGGAAAAGGGTTAGACCTGAAGTTCTACAACGTTATCGGGGGTCCTTCCCTTGCGTTAGTTTTTTCATGTTGTAATGGTGACAGACTTACATAAAATATTAATGATGTCATTTACACAGTATAGAATTTTACAATTAACATAGTATACAATTGAGAACATAAATCGCAGTAATTATATTTATAATAATACTAGTAATAATAAAGAAAAATAATGACTACATAGAAAATATACAGATATCTTAAACAATAAAGGATATTAATAATGATAGAATAATGATAGCAATAAGTCCTGTCCAGCGAAATGAAAAAAAATCTTAGTAATGAATCGCTTTGTCGTAATAATATATTTTTTAACTTCGTTAAAAATGATGGTGTTGTTTTCATTATTTAATGAAGGCTTACCATAAAGGAGCATCTCACAATTAAAGGAATGAAACGATCGTAGCGCAGTAAATAGAGCTATTCGCTGCAAACGGTATGTATGGCAATGAAAGAGGTAATGCTCAACATTTTCAGCATCATTTTCGCACGCACATAGGGGAGTGTTTTTTAAATGATTGATGAATAAGTCCGAGTTAAGGTTGCTGCAATTATTTCTTAAACGGGCATGTAGAATTGATGAGTGTCTATCCCCAGTGTAAAAGTATTGGGGATTATCTTCGCATAAATTAAATAATTGTTTCAATGAAGTTTTAAAATTCGAAATGTTGTCAATGTTTCGTATATCAATGGGTAACGAATTCCATAGATTAATGGCAGATGGTAAAAACGAGCGTGAATAAAGTAAAGTTCTTCTTGACAAAATAGTATAGTCTTCCGCGTTTCTAAGATTTCGAGAGGATTGTTCATGAACTGTTGGTGGAAGAAGGTTAGTAAGGTAATTGGGACACTGACCGTTGTGCATTTTGTAGATATTAATTAGTTTAAGATAACTTCGTCGTTTTTCTAGACTTGGCCATTTAACTTCTGTGTAAAGGTTTCTAAGCGACACGGATCTGGTTAGGCCTGAGACAATACGCGCGGCTTCGTTTTGGATTTTTTCAAGTAATTCTTTGTCGTACAAGGTACAACCGTCCCATACAATACACGCATATTCTAATAGTGGCCGCAAATGTGTGAAATATATTTGATTTAGACATTTTCTTGAGAGTTTGTACTTAACTTTACGCATAACGCCGAGAATTTTCGCCGCGGAGGTAAGAATATTATTTATGTGGTTGTTCCATTTTCCATCGCTGCTAAACGTGAGACCGAGATGTTTGTGTTCATCAACAAATGTTACGGGTACATTACCAAACATTAACTTGGGAAAAGGAATATTCTTTTGTGTTGTGAATAGAATAGCTTCAGTTTTTTGAGGATTAAAATCAACAAGCCAACGCTTTGCCCATACGTTAATAAGACATAGGTCATGGTTTAAAATACCCTCGAGATCAGCTAATACAGATGTGGTACATGATAATGAAGTATCATCAGCAAACAGTCGGGTAATACTTAAAAGGTTTTCTACAATATCATTTACGTAAATCAGGAAAAACAACGGCCCTAATACTGAGCCCTGGGGGACACCGGCATTTACTTCTAATGACTGCGACTTTGCTGAGCCGACAAATACTTTTTGGGTACGGTTAGACAAGTAACTCTCTATCCAATGTAGTATATTTCCACTTATGCCATTTTGTTTAAGTTTGAATAAAAGACCTCGATGCCAAACTCGGTCGAACGCCTTGGATATATCGCAAAAAATCATACAATTAAGTTTCTTGTCGTCAATAGATCGAGCTATTTGATCAAATATATCAATAAGTTGATAGACTGTTGAGTGACCTCTAAGAAATCCCGATTGTTTGCAATAAATTAAATTGTGTGCAATAAAATGGTTGTACAAGTGTTTATATACAGCACGCTCCATAAGTTTTCCTATGCAGCTTAAAAGAGAGATGGGGCGATAGTTTGAAGGTATGTTCGAGTCACCCTTTTTGAATAAGGGCATCACAATTGCATTTTTCCATAAAGAAGGAAATGTGCATTCTTGTAATGATTTATTAAACAATAGGCATAACGGTTTTGAAATAGACTCGCTAGTACGCTTAAGAACAAGATGACTGATTAAATCTTCACCAACAGCTTTGTTAGTTATTAAAATTTTGATTAAATCGATTATTTCAGTTTCAGTAATTGACACATTTTGCAAACATGCAAATGGAAACTGAGTAGGGACGGGAAGAACTCCCGAAGATGAATCTAAAGTTGAAATGGAAACAAAATAATTGTTTAAGCACGTTGCTTTTTCTTCTTCAGAAGTATATATAGTTACGTTTCCATGTATATCGACCGATTTTAGGGGTGGTATCACATCAGAGTGTGAATGCGAGTTGATGAGATGTTTTAACATCTTCCAGTATTGCCTGGAATTGCTTGATTTTAAATCAGTTAATGTAGTTTCAATATTGGAGTAAAATTGTTCCTTTGCATGTTTAATCATATTGTTGACTCTGTTTTGAGCGTGTTTGAATTTAGCTCAGTTGTTTTCAGAAGGATGTTTTATAACGGTAGCTTTAAGTCGGTCGCGTTAACGGGCAAATGTACGTATCATTGAGTCGTACCAAAGTTTATCATTAGGACGGACTGTAACTGGTTTAAATGGAATACATAATTTCATTAGTTCTTATTAAAGTTTGACCGTGAATAAAGAGGTAGCATCTTCTATACTCATCATTGTTATAAAATTCTAATTTTCGGTGTTAATTAAATTGTTTAGACGTTGAAAATCAGCTCGTTTGTACAACCACACATGTCTCTGCATCGGTTTACTTATGACGGTTGTGACTTTAATGTGCGCAGCCGTGGCATGGTGATCACTTACAGAATTATCAATTGATATAACCTCACTGTTCATTACAATTAAATTATCGGAGACAATTATGGGGTCAATTAATGTAGAAGTATTGGCAGTGACTCTAGTTGCTTCAGTTATAACGTTTCTTAAATTAAATATTGCCGATGACTGTTTAAGACGGGTATAGTTTTTAAGTTAATCTTCGTTTATATTACCAAGCATAATAACATTTTGGTTCATATCCAAGGCTTTGTCAATATTAGTTTTGAGGTCATTCCAAAAAGAGACATTTGAGTTTGAGGGACGATAAAAGCAGCAAAGTTAAGCGGAGAAGTAGCCAGTATTAAGTTCAATCCATAATGAGTGCACACTGGAACATTCTAACTAAATAACACGCCGCGACAGTAAAGACTCATTTACATTAATTAATAAGCCGCTAATAAAACCAACTGTTCTCGTCGTTGTCAAACCATTGGGTAACACTTTGTCTACTTACATGCCGTAATATTTGTAACAAAGACGAATTAATATCGAACCCAAATTTCTTAAATAAGAGTAAACCGGTTTTTAAATGTTCAATGTTTTACTTAACAAGATGTACATCAAAAAGTGCGTCGAATGTTCAAGACGATTTTGGGCATGCTCATGCAAAAAATGGCGGGAAAGTTTTTACTCGAGCACTTCGTGCCGACGCGCGTTAAATATTCAAACGTCTAGTCCGTACATGGTGTATTGTTATGTTTACGGTATTGTTAATACGGGCCATCTAGCGCACGTGATACAAATACGAGTCTTTTTCAGCAGCTGTTAATAAGCTTTGCAACGTCGTAACGTAATGGACTAAAATTAATTTTGTTGATATTGACTGTCGTTTACTGTTTTTGTAAACGGTTTTGAGCAAAACACGAAACGCGACCGTTTAAACGTTTAAACGTAAAACCCTTAGTGTTGCCGATCATTTCTCTTTTTAATGTATCTCAAGAACCAAAGAAAAACAAATCGAATGCACAGAAAAGACTAAACTTGTGTTCAACTCGAGTCTGGTTGAGCAATTGCATACCTCCCTTAAAGAAAATACAAATATACTAAACAACACTCACGAAAACATAAATGACAAAACAAAATGTATCACAGATTTCATATATAACAATGCGGTCGAAGTATTTGGCAAAACTATTAGCCCAAATCAACATTATAAAAATGAAAATAGAAAACCCAAATGGTTTGACAGCAATTGTTATTTAACAAAGAAAACATTTCAAACGTGCGAAAAACACGTTAAGACCAGTCGCACGTTATTGGTTCCCGTTAGCGTAACATGACGTAACGTTGAAATGACGTTCTGCGTGGAGCGTCTGATTATACATGTAAAGGTAAACTTCAAGTTGCCAAGCGTGAAACGAATCAAAAAAAGATAAAAATAGACACCGTTTCGTTAAAACGCGCACAATATACAACACAACAAGAAAAAAAGCGAGATACAAAATAGCGGAAGGAAAAAGGCTTGAAAATACCGCATCAACAAATCCGAAACAATTCTGGAAATCTCTCAAACAATGCTATAAGCAGAGCTCAAACACCAATAATAGTACAAAATTAGATGATTTATACACACACATCAATCATCTAAATGGTTCGGAAAAAATAATTCAGTAAAATAATAAATCGGTCAAAAATACATCAGTAAATCATTATATACATATGTTAACGAACGCTTGAGTGACCATATATGTGGTTAATGCTCAAATAATCTCGGTCTGCCCAATATCACTGGTGTATTCATTTCTCACAACCCCTAGACATATAATTAACTATAAAGTTTAACTGAATTTATACATTTTTCAGAGCAAGATATTTTTCTAGATCGAAATTCACTGTAGAAATTTATAGATTTATAGAAAGATGGTAGATATTAGTCTTGGGCTTAATTTGCTCACTAGTGAATGTCGATATACAGATCGTAAGTGTGCCGATCAAAAAAAAGTTCACCAGCTATTTATTCCTTTCCAAGTCAATTACTACAATCACACACCACACGTCGAGCGCCAGTATTTCCACATTAAAAACCATATCCTGTCGCACGTTACTAATTGACACTAATTGTATACGGATAGTGTTGTCAATTAAGGATCGATTGACTGTAAGAGTAATTAGTTGGATAAACTACCTGCAATCAAATGTGTAAGGGAATTTTTGCGAAGGTGTGAATAGCTGGGTGCCAGACAGACAAGCTCTTAAAGTGCAACGTTTTATTTGGTGATAATAATACGAATAACTGTTATTTTAAATAATTATTTGTGAATACAAGTATGTGTTCCGAAGATTTTCTTTTGATTTAGGTTGAGTTTTTACCCAAAATCTCATTTTTTCTATATTATTATATATACAATCAGTAATTGCACAGTACAAATGTGTTATTAGTTTTTAGAAGATATATTAATGCGCTACATCGTATTATTCAGGTGTTCACCGACAGGCAGTTAAAACGAAACGGCCCGTTTTGATGATCCTCAAAAATGTATTGGGAACAAATCTTCTCATTTTCTTTAATATTAAACTCCCTGTCTACCAAAAAAGAAATGATGGTCGTTTTAATAACCTCAGTTCTTATGAAAGACAACTACTACTATTTCAATCGAACTAGTAAATTGTTTTTAAATATATATATATATATATATATATATATATATATATATATATATTGTTAAAACGTGGTCCATATAAAAGCAATTTATGTTCATAAACTTAACATAGAAAAATAATCAAAACACATGAAATCCATTTAAGTTGATTTCTAGATAGTTAAGGGAAAATGCAGTGCCAATTAAGAAGATAACAACCTAGTTATATAACGACACTTATTTTTCGTGCATTTTTTTTTTATCTATGTATACGAATTGTGTGTGAAATTAAGATTTTGGACTATGCTAAGATGTTATACATTTTGCTACATAAGCATTATGTAACAAACTTACCTTAATTAAATTGCTAATTAGTCAATAATTTCAAGAGACTTTATGTCTTTCATCCCGAAATTCACACATAAGGAAACATAACTCGGGACCGCACTTCTGTAACACTTCTATTAACTCGTGTAGTCAATTTGTCCTTACCGGTAGTCCAGTTGGCTGTTATGGTGTAGAACAGACGTCCACTAATTTCCACGTGGTGATAATTTCCGTTCGCACCATGTTAATTGACACGACGTGTACCAGTTATGTTAACAATTAAGGACAAATTGACTACACGTGTAACTGGAAGTGTAACAGAAGCGTGGTAACGAGTAGTGTTTAATAACGTGTGAATTTCGGGATGTTAGACATATAGTCTACCAAAATTATTGACTATTTAGTTACTAATTTGACTAATTTGAAATTCAATTTAACAAAGTTTCTAACATTATGGTTTCGCTGTCAAAGATTTACCCATTCATACCATCTTTGCATAGTACATACCTTAATTTCACCCACGATTCGGATATATTAATAATAACAACATAGAAAAAAATCAGTGCCGATAATAAAACATTTCGAAATTGGCGCTGCATTTTTCATTAATAATATAGAGATTACAATTTATTTCACTTGTATGGATTCTTTTTATATGTTTACTTTATGAACATTAATTAAATTTACATAAGCTACGGCATGGTTAAAACTAGGAAGACAATACATGTACTCAGCGAATTCAAAGTTTCAACCAATAAATGCCCCAAATCTAAACGGTCAAGGAACAGTTAAAAACTAATCATCAATTGTTGTCATTCGGAACATTATTAAAGCTCAACCTAAATAACAATCAAATATTCAGAACACATTATTTACTTCATAAAGAGTTTTTAAAAATATAATGTATTCGTAGTAATTCAATTAAATAAATTTAATTAAATCTTGTATTGTTTACTTGTACAGATATAACGGATTACATTGTTGTCATAAGTTTAAAAATCCAGTGCACAATTCCGTCTTTGTTCGTCTACATGCCTTATACTTGTATATTATTACAATTTGAGGTCTCTCTGCATATATTGCTTGTAATAATTTATTTAACCATATCATGTTACGAATCTGTTTGTGTGTATTTGTCATTGATTTGTTGCCAATGGCAGGAATTATTTCGTATCAGTGAGTGAAAAACATAAAGGTAAAATCAAACTGTTCTAAAACATTCCAAAACACACAGCACAATTTTGAGCGATTACATTTACATTATCATGTTTATGTGTACGTTTTTTTATGTCATGAAATTAAGCAATTCATGGCCTGCTAATACTGGGAATCTTATAAAATCCACATATATATATTTGTGGCCTATTTTGGAAGCAACGTTTTTAAGCTCGCCCAAGCATTTGAAGTGCTGATGGCTACATAATTGTCCCTTTTGTGATCCTGAAACTTATTGTTCAATTCATTTTGATTTGTTAACAAACTTGGCTACCAGAGGGCTTGGTAGTTGTAAATTGTAGAACTATGTAGTAAAAGCTGAAAGTTTCCACCTTCAAAAAATCGCTGACCAAATTGCACAATTTTACAAAAAGTTTTCCGTAGGTAACCTAAAACATATAAATTATACTTTTTTTTTTAAAATAAGGTGAACAGCCGAGAGCCATCTGGGCTTTCTTGTTTTATAATTTTATAGAACATTTGTTCCCTTGAGGACTGGGCATTATTGTTTGTTTTCTGTGGCAAAAAGGAACATTTTGATATGCATTTTATAATTTTTGGTTTCAACTGTTTTTTAAAGAATATAATTCAAAGTAGTTTAAATAAAGAATTTTGTTATACAAATTAAAATTGTACGTTATGTAAGAAGTGCTTTAATGGGTGTTGTGTTCTAAATATTAACTGTTGTTTTTTCTTCAGGGTATTTATTTTTGGAAATATTTTTATAATAATATTCAGAATTTAGAATATTCATCTTCTTTGTATGCTATCTTTACAATAATTTGAGATGTGTAAGTTATTTTTTCTTGCGGACTGCACCGGCTAATCTGGGATGACACTTTACGCAGATGCATTTTGCCCAGTTTTCTCAGAACGCGACACATTTTATCAGTCTTCCAGGGTGAAATATTAACTATACCACGTCGACTGCCTATGATATTTATATTGCCTATGATATTTATATACATGTATTATGTTGTACAGGATAATGTGTACAAATCATACAAGTACAGGCCTTAAAAAATAATGTTGCTTCAGATAAGAAATACTCTCATAAAAACCAAAAGTAATATTTGCTCATCATTTGTCTGTGAACGCTATGATCGTGATTATTAATCTTAGGGCATCGGAGTCTACAAATACATATGAGCCGCTGTCTGGGAAAACCGGGCTTAATGCATGTTCGTGAAGTGTCGTCCCTGATGAGCCTTTGTAGTCCGCACAGGCAAATAAGGAGGACACTCCGCCTAGACTGGATTTTCGCTTAGAAGACACCTACTTTAAACGAAATATATCATAAAAGCGGAAATTGTCGTCCCTGATAAGCTTGTGCGGACTGCACAGGCTAATCTGGCACGATAATTTACGCACATACATTCAGTCCGGTTTTCCCAGAGGACAGCTCAAATACATATCAACTCAATTGTAGTCAATATTTAATCAAATTTCACAAAGTAACTGTGTGTATAAACGATCGGAATTTTTGAGTTGAAAGAAAAGTTTTTTTGTATGTTTCTCCTCAATGAGCGACACAAGTAGCGCCCCAAGCGCCAACATATGTGTCCGTTTAACCGATTGGTGCTCTTATCTCGTCCATACTGGTCCAGTTAAAGTTGTTGTGCCGGATCAGGTCAATGATGTATGCTGAAATACATAAAATTACCGAAAATAATATTAATGAGCCGCGCTCTGGGAAATGGGGCTTAATATATGTGTGTTAGGTGTCGTCCAAGATTAGCCTGTGCAGTCCACACAGGCTAGTCAGGGACGACTCTTTGAGCCTTAAGTTAATTTTCGCGTAGAAGGGACTTCCCTAAGCGAAAAATACCACAAAAGCGAAAAGTGTCGTTCCAGATTAACTTGTGCAGACTGCACAGGCTAATCTGGGACGACACTTAACGCACATACATTAAGCCCCTTAAAGTTTAAATTGAAACGGAAGTTACAGCATTGTCGTTTATTCGTGTAGGTTTACCAAACACTTCAAAAATGCAAGTGAACTAACGTTTTTTTTATTGATTTAAATGCTAATTGACTGAACTAAACAATTGTTCTAAATGTCCATGGATTAACATTAAAATTCACCAATTTACAAATTTAAGCGACTACTTAGTTTCCATGAAATGCGTGCATGTTAATCGAAAGAAAATAATCAACAAATAATAATTCGTTTCATTTCATGGACTCGCATTTATTCAGAATATTAAAATAAATGTAAATAAATGGACCTATGCATGCATGTTTACCGAACACTTTTATTCGGCAACGTATATTAATTTAAATAGTCACATGCATATTGACTTAACGACGTTATTTAACACATGTATGTTCTCTTTTATGAATTACATACTGATGCAAAGAGAAAACAGTAAGCAACTGTTCCAATTTTATTTCATAGATAACATGTAGCTACTTTCCATGGAATTAAATACATTTTACCCGCATTACTTTATAAGGCAACAGAAATATCACATTTCCTGGAATTGCAATCATATTGAATGAACAATTCCATCGGGTTACCCCCACTTAGATCTCATTAAATAGCACCAATATTTGTAGAATAAACATATATTCTAAATGTAATGATTTAGAAGGAACATTTACTGCATTAATCGTTTAGGTCACTACACGAACTACTTACTTTTGTACGAAACTCGCTTATGTTGACCAGTACTTAGTATACGTGTTTTTGCATGTATATTTACGAACAGCACACGTTGGAAACAGTGTTTACTGAGCACGTACAATGGCAGACTTATGTCCCAACTTTTCATGGAATTGCACGTGTGATTGTGCCAATGTTCTTACTTTTCATGCAATTGTACAAATACTAGTTTAAATTTTCTTACTGTCCATGGAATTGCACGAATAATGGATGAAATGTCCTTTCTTTGGATGGAAGTGCACGCATTATGGTTGAAATGCCCTTACTTTTCATGGAATCGCTTGCATACCGGGTAACATGTCCTTTTCTTTCCGTGTAATTACCCACGTAATGATTGAAATATTCTTACTTTTCATGCAATCGTTCGCATAATGGTTAAAATGCCCTAACTGTTCAAGGAAGTGTACGCATAATGAATAAAATGTCCCTATTTTTCACGGAAATGTACGCATAATGATTAAAATGTCCCTACTTTTCATGGAAGTGCACGCATAGTGGTTTGACTGATCTTAATTTTCATGGAAGTGCACGCATCGTGGTTTACCTGACCTTACTTTTCATGGAAGTGCACGCATAGTGGTTTGATTGATCTTAATTTTCATGGAAGTGCATGCATAGTGATTAAAATGTCCCAACTTTTCATGGAAGTGCACGCATAGTGGTTTAACTGACCTTACTTTTCATGGAAGTGCATGCATAGTGGTTTAAATGACCTTACTTTTCATGGAAGTGAACGCAAAGTGGTTAAAATGGCCCTACTTTTCATAGAATTGCACGCATAATGGTTAAAATGTCCCAACTTTTCATCGAACTGCACGCATACTGTTTAAAATGACCCTACTTTTCATGGAAGTGCACACATAGTGGTTTAACTGACCTTACTTTTCATGGTAGTGCACGCATAATGGTTAAAATGTCCCTACCTTTCATGGAAGTGAACGCAAAGTGGTAAAATGTCCCTACTTTTCATGGAAGTGCGTGTATAGTGGTTTAACTGACCTTACTTTCATGGAGGTGCACGCATAGTTGTTAAAATGTCCTTACTTTTTATGGAAGTGCTTGCATAGTGGTTAAAATGTCCCTACTTTTCATGGAAGTGCACGCATATTGGTAAAAATGTCCCTACTTTTCATGGAAGTGCACGCCTAGTGGTTTAAATGTCCTTACTTTTCATGGAATTGCAAGCATAGTGGTTTAAATGTCCTTACTTTTCATTGAAGTGCATGCCTAGTGGTTTATCTGACCTTACTTTTCATGGAAGTGCACGCATAGTGGTTTAAATGTCCTTACTTTTCTTATAAGTGCACGCTTAGTGGTTAAAATGTCCCTACTTTTCACGAACGTGCACGCATAGTGGTTTAAATGTCCTTACCTCTCATGGAAGTGCACGCATAGTGGTAAAAATGTCCCTTCTTTTTATGGAAGTGCACGCATAGTGGTTTAAATGTCCTTACTTTTCATGGAAGTGCACTCATAGTGGTTTACATTTCCTTACTTTGCATGAAAGAGCACGCATAGTGGTTGAAGAGTTCTCGCCCGCTACAGATGACGCATATGACATCTTCAGCCCTTTTGCCCACGCTGGATTCAGCCACATAGGAGCTATTTATATTTCTAAGAAGCTCACTGCAAACCTGGAACAGTTATTTATAGCTTTTCATTGTCACTTATAACGTCCATGACCTATACATTTTTTTTTGCAATTTGGTTACAATTTCAACATAAATTAACACAATTCACATATCATACTTTTTTACAGTTGAAAATGAGAAATTATATTTTTTGAGGTTATTTTTGTCTTTATTTACACTAATGAAGAAATGGAATTGAGCCTCGCACTTGGAAAAAAGGTGTTTAATATATGTGTGTAAGTTGCCACAGATTAGCATGTGCAGTCCGCACATGCTTATCATGGACGACACTTTTCGCCTTAACTGGATTTTCGCTAACAAAGAGACCTCCGGTTAATGAAAAATACCATCAAAGCATAAAGTGTCGTACCAAATTAGCCTGTGCGGACTGCAAATGCACATGCACTAAGACCCGTTTTCTCAGAGCAAGACTAAATTATTTTTCGAGTGACATCAGCTTACTCTGGTTGGGATGCAGGATGTGTAGTGACGAAGCTGGGAGTATTTGTCCTCACCAGTTAGCTTGATAGCGCTGGTCTTGGCAGCACAAACCTGAACAGGGAAACACAAAAACAATAAGTATATGGCGTATGCATCTAACCGTTGTTTGAAGTCGCCGTGGAGTAGTGGGCAAGATGTGTGAGCGTTCTTTAGATCTCCCCTGAAGCGACACCAAGTACTGGTTTTATCCAGGAAACGGACTCAATAGTTGTTAAAATAAGCCAAAGGCTTTTGATGCAATCGAGCTAAAATAAAAAGGTTTAAACTAAACTGGCTGTCTACAACACAAAACAAGCAGAAAAAGTACAAATGCTAAAACGACTAAAAACAAGAGATGTGTTTGTCAGAAACATAATGCCCCTATTTCGCCGCTTTGATTTTCTTTTACCTTTGACCTTGAAGGAGGACCTTGACCTTTCACCACTCAAAATGTGCAGCTCCATGAGATACACATGNGCACCACTACCGCTACCACTATCACCTCAACCAGCACCACTACCGCTACCACTATCACCTCAACCAGCACCACTACCGCTACCACTATCACCTCAACCAGCACCACTACCGCTACCACTATCACCTCAACCAGCACCACTACCGCTACCACTATCACCTCAACCAGCACCACTACCGCTACCACTATCACCTCAACCAGCACCACTACCGCTACCACTATCACCTCAACCAGCACCACTACCGCTACCACTATCACCTCAACCAGCACCACTACCGCTACCACTATCACCTCAACCAGCACCACTACCGCTACCACTATCACCTCAACCAGCACCACTACCGCTACCACTATCACCTCAACCAGCACCACTACCGCTACCACTATCACCTCAACCAGCACCACTACCGCTACCACTATCACCTCAACCAGCACCACTACCGCTACCACTATCACCTCAACCAGCACCACTACCGCTACCACTATCACCTCAACCAGCACCACTACCGCTACCACTATCACCTCAACCAGCACCACTACCGCTACCACTATCACCTCAACCAGCACCACTACCGCTACCACTATCACCTCAACCAGCACCACTACCGCTACCACTATCACCTCAACCAGCACCACTACCGCTACCACTATCACCTCAACCAGCACCACTACCGCTACCACTATCACCTCAACCAGCACCACTACCGCTACCACTATCACCTCAACCAGCACCACTACCGCTACCACTATCACCTCAACCAGCACCACTACCGCTACCACTATCACCTCAACCAGCACCACTACCGCTACCACTATCACCTCAACCAGCACCACTACCGCTACCACTATCACCTCAACCAGCACCACTACCGCTACCACTATCACCTCAACCAGCACCACTACCGCTACCACTATCACCTCAACCAGCACCACTACCGCTACCACTATCACCTCAACCAGCACCACTACCGCTACCACTATCACCTCAACCAGCACCACTGGGCTAATGGGTGAGTGAGCAAGTGAGCCTTTTTCTTAAAAAAACTGGGCTAAATGCAAGTGCGTAAAGTATCGTCCCAGATTAGCATGCGCAGTCCGCACATGCTAATCAATGACGACACTTTTCGCTTTTATGCACTTTTTACTTTAAATGAAGTCTCATTTTACCGAAAATCCAATTAAGGCGGAAAGTGTCGTGTCTGATAAGCATTTGCGGACTGCAAGGCTTATCTGGGACGACACTTTACGCACATGTATTAAGCCCAGTTTTCCGAGAACGAGGCTCAATTGATTGAGTGGGCGAGTGGGCGAGTGGGCGAGTGGGCGAGTTTGTGGTATGATAATCGAGTGACTCACTTCATTTGTGTCACAGATACGCAGATATGCACAATCGCTGGGGTGTTGCGGCGGGTGTGGTCGGCCATCTTTCCCATCACATGACATGCACATTAGCGCGGTAGACTCTAAATACAGAAACGTTCATACTATAGGACACGTTCTCATGTAAAATGGTTGTGCATCGAGTCCGATTCTTATCTACCAATCGTCTGTAAAAATGTTCATATTAATTTTAGATCACCATTCCCATTATCTCATTATCGTTCCGTACATGACATATTCTGTGGTTGTTAAAGTTAAAGGTCACCGTTTAAGACCGACGGCGAAGTATTAAGTGAGGATTGTCTTAAAAAG
This sequence comes from Dreissena rostriformis, assembly GCA_007657795.1. Lineage (NCBI taxonomy): Eukaryota > Metazoa > Mollusca > Bivalvia > Myida > Dreissenidae > Dreissena > Dreissena rostriformis. The sequence goes on along the minus strand of VMBQ01002594.1, from coordinate 44,610 downwards.
ATTGGCATATAGCAGATGAAATCAAGAAACATACGTCTTGCAATGCCGCATAACTTGCTATTACAGTCATCTTCCACGACACAGCATCTGTAACAATTGGCATAAACTTAACCCATTTATGCCTAGTGGACACTTCCATCTTTCAAAATTGGATCAATTTATTTCCAAAATTATGGATGTCTAGTTTATTTATTTCTATATTTAGAATATTTCTTACAGAAATTCCTTTAAGCAAACAGCGCAGACCTTGATGAGACGCCGCATCATGCGGCGTCTCATCTGGGTCTACGCTGTTTGCCAATGCCTTTTTTTCTAGACGCTAGGCATAAATGGATTTATCATGATTTTATCGGTGTGGTATTTTGATGTTTGTATGTGCTTTAGCAAATTGTTTCGTTTGTTGTTTTCCAATTTTTTACTTATTTAAAAGTATCAAAAGGTCATCCGTTTTTTGCCGATGTAAGTAACACAATGTTGGTTTAATGCATAAATAAATGAAAAACTAAATAACTGTGTGGTAAATAAACCTGTTACCAAAAAATAATTGTGTGGATTTAGACAGTTGTTGATTGCTTTATACATTTATACATCTCCAATGTTTGCAAGTCTCTGTCTACACATGTCAGTGTCTGTGACGTCACCTAATTTGTCTGGTTACACTCAAACTGGTTTCTAATGGTTGTTTAAAGGGACGTTTTCACAGATTTTGGCATGTGTTGAAGTTTTTCATTAAATGCTTTAAATTGATAAACATATACATTGGAACTAAACAGCTCCAGTAAAAAAAAATATATATAAAGAAAGAAAAAGAAGTAATCCTGAACTGGGCTCGAACCACTGACCCCTGGAGTAATAGTCTAATGTTTTGACCACTCGGCCATCTGTGCTGATACGTTGAGTGGTGTATTGTATACTTTATATAAGCAATCCTCGTATTGTCACAAAATATAATTATAACACTAGAACTCTTCAAATTATTCAAGCTTTTCTCGTTGCAACGCCTTATAATTTTCAGGTTAAAGAAAATTCATATAATGGATATTTAAGAGCATGGTAAATGTTCAGTATTACTGTTTTCTCGCAAATAACACACTAATCCTGGGATAGCTTAATACGTTTTGTACTATATACAGTAACACAATTTGTGGGTCTACAAGGCCATTAATTTTTGTGAAGATTTTCCCCGTATAATAATAATAATTTTTAGAAACGCTGCTAATGGAACTAAGGGGGACATATAATTCATATGGGTCATCAAGGAAACAAAACTTATTATAAGCAAATTATTAACACGAATCAAAGATTTGGAAGAACACTGTTCAGATGAGAACAAAGAAGAACTAGACAATTTAAAATCTGAAATAAATAAATTAAGAGCACATATTTAAAAATATATATGATAAGATCCAAATATCAGTTGACTTAACAAGATTAAAAGCCAACTAAATATATTTGCAGCCTAGAAAANAGCCTAGAAAAAAAAAAAAAACATTACAATAGCAAAAACAATATATAAACTAAAAAATGAAGACGATAGTGACATAACTGACCAAGCACGTATCCTTAATTCAATAGCATCTTATTATCAGTCTCTTTACAAACACACACATGAATGTAGTGTTGAGGACTTTAATAACTATGTAAAAGGATAAATTTTCGAATATTAAACCAGAACGAGTTCATTTAACTCGAAGGTATCATAACCATAGAAGAAGATTCAACAGTTTTTTTTAAATGTCATATAACAAAAGCCCAGGCAGTTCTTGCTTCAATGTAGATTTGTATAAAATGTTCTGGACAAAAATTGGTACTTTTGTTGTCAGATCCATAAGTGAAGCTTTTTTTGTGTGGACATTTATCTATAACACAAACTCAAGGTATCATAACATGTATTCCAAAAGGTGATACATCTGGGCTTTTTATACAAAATTGGCGCCCAATTACTCTTTTAAACACTATTTATAAACTTGCCTCTGGAGTAATCGCTTACAGATAAGAATATTTATGTACAAGTTAATTCACAACATCCAGACTGGATTCATTTAAGGGAGATACATTGGGGAAAAAATACAAGGTTAATTTTCGACATTATGCACTATACTTAAGAAAATGAGATCATAGACTTACTTCTCCTAGTTTACATTGAAAAGGCATTTGATTCATAAGTCTGGTCCTTTGTACACAATAAACTTTCCTTCTTTCGGTCCAGACATAAAACGTTGGTTTCTGGTTTTATATAAAGATTCTACATCAGCTGTTTTTCAGAATGCCTATTTATCTAACTGTTTCCCTATTGAAAAGGCTGCAGACAATGAGATCCCCTCTCATGTTATATGTTTATCCTCTGCGCTGAATTTGTGTCACCTGTATTAAGATAACAATAATATAAAAGGTATAACCATTCATGGAGTTGAACAATTATTGTCCCATTGTTCCAGTTTGCGGACAATACTACCATGTTTTAGACGGTACTGAACAATCCTTAAATAAAAAACTTACTGTTATGCAGGACGTGGCAAATATTTAAGGACTTAATGTAAATTTTGATAAAACAAATGTTGTATAGATTGGCCAGCACAAATATACTTTTTTTATACCATACAAGCAAAATGGAAATTAAATTGGATGCCGCACAGCTTTTAAATGCTTGGAATTAATTTCAATGTTGACATACAACATATTAGAAATAAATTACGATGAAACAAATGTTAAAACGGCAAATATTCTGAAAAATTAGAAAAGAAGAACACCAATTGGAAAGATTATAATTGTAAAAACACTAATTGTGTAATTATTCAATCACCTGTTCATATCATTGCCTAACGCACCCAATATTATTTTAAATTCAATAAAGTCTTCCATTCTGAGTTTTTTTTTGGGACGGGCATAGTAAAATTAAGTAAAAACAATGGTAATGGAATATAGTGAAGGATGTTTCAAACATGATCAATTTGGATGCTTTTATTCCAGCATTAAAACTTACCTGGCTTCAAAAATCGATCCTTTAGGGGAAGTTTTGATGCTTATAAACTCTTTTATTGCAGTTGTCATATGCTAAATAAATGTAACAGATTTTCAAACAATTTTTTGGGTTTGAAGTTTTAAAAAGCTTCTCACGTAGAATTCTTGTATTATCCTCTTTCTATAATCCAAATATATTAAATATATAGATCTATATGAAATGAAAGTGTTTTCTTCAAGTCATGGTTAGTAGTTTGCATAGCTGATATATTGACAAAAAACCTTTATTTAAGTTGATGTATTAAATAGAACGTACAATTATAACATAAATGTCATTAATTATACAGGGGTGACAAGAGCAATAGAAACATTTAAAAAATGTATGTCTTGTCCAACCCAACAAATTATCAAACCCTTTTTGCCTCCATTGTTACAACTTGTACTGAAAAAAAAATGTTGCAAAAGACTGTACACCATTTTTATATAAAAATCTATATAAAAATAATGAACAACCGACTGTTAAACCAAATGGCGTACCAAATAAAATACCATACTTATTGAAAAAGAATGGAATGGAATATTTGAGCTACCCTTTTTAATAACCAATGATGTGAAGGTTTAGTGGGTCCAATACAGATTTATTCTCCGGATACTTGGAACAAATAGTGTTTTGAATAAAATGATAATTACTGATGATCTATTATGTTCATTTTGCAAACAAAGTGAGAAAAATTTAGAACACTTATACCGTGAATGTAAGATATCTAAATCATACACAATAACACAAAATATAAATATGACGACTTACGAAAAATATCTGTTTAGAATCCTTTGACAGTGAATGAAATTGTTAAATGCTTTTGTCTCTTAAACTTAGAATTTAAATTTGAAGATTTTTGTATTTTATTTTACAACTTTTTACAAATACTGTTGATAGTGTACCGTTACTTAAATCAAATTAAATGAAGGGACTATGTGTTATGAAATATAATAAGGCACCCATTATTGTTTCTCTTTGCCTTTTTCATCAGTTATTACAATAATACGTTCTTGGTTTGTCTATTCACACTGACTTCTATTATACAGACAAGACAAGACAATTTATTTTGAAAATAAAGGCCACCGGGCCAAAATACAATATACAGACATGTCACATTTTACATATTTGAGTTGTGAATAGTTATGTTTATACTTTTCGCATTAAGATCTATATAAATAGTGCAATTTTCTTCCATGTAAGATCATTTTTTGTTTTCATCAGATAAATAAAATCGATTTCTTCTCTGTTTCCATTATACCAAGATAAAAGGTGAATGTAACGTTCGTCGTGAAATTAAGAACAATAAAAAATACATGAAATTCGTTTGCAAAGACACAAGTGTTTTCTTCATTTAGACGATATAGGGAACTTAAGACATGTTGCATATGTTTGTTTTTTTCATTTCTGATTGCATTACATAATTGTGTTAGTTTTCATATTGTATATGTATTTGTTTGCAATTATGAAATCAAATGTGTGAACAACAGAACATAGCCATTGTGCATAAAAGGCGAGTGACTGTGCGCACCCGCAACCTTACTTACAAGATCTCTGTTTCTGAGACTGCGGTAAATTGTGCTGAAATGACTTTCAAGATAATTAAAGACTGAAGAAAAGCACGACCTTACTGTTTGCAAAAATTAAATGCTATCATTTGCACTTCCATTCTGCCAATTCCAATATTGCTGTAGTGAACAATGATATGTTCTTATTTGCTAAGAAAGTTTACTTACTGGGAACATGCCACAAGTTCTGTTCGTTTCCCGATGACCGATGCTCCACCACCGTTGCAATTCTGTCACAAATATTCATTGGTTGATTAAGTACATGAGTATCGAGTGCAACGGGAAGCTCTCCCGAATAAACATCATTAAAGGTCGCCTTGGCGAAGTGGAAATGGTGTCCTCTTAGCGATCGGGTTGTCACGGGTTCGATCCCCATTGTGGAAGCGTTCTTTAGATTCCCCCAAAAGACACCAAGTTCTGATTCTAGTCCAAGGGAACGGACTTGAGAGCATTTCAATAAGCCTTAGGCTTTCGATGCAATCGAGCTCAAATAAATAGGTTTAAACTAATAGACATCACTCCAAGAAGAAGTGTTAGTTGGGCTACTAAGGATAGTGCCATTTACTGGAGACGCCTCGTTGGATGATGGCCCCGCGCCCCTCCTCCCCGGGACTTAGTGCCCGATGTATAGAGCTTAATGCGTTTAGGTTCTCACGAAAAAGACCAGTTAAGAGATAATCTGCGATATCTGGATTATGAAACCAATCCAATGTGTTGCCACAAGATCATGGATCAGCAACGAAATTTAGTGGAAATGGAATTGCTACAGGATATCATAATACATTCGAATTTCTATGTTAAGATTTCAACGTATAATGTCAGTCTCTCGTATACGTGGTCTTTCGTCTATCTATCCGTCCGCTCGTACATTGGTTTGTATGTCTATTTGACTGTTTTCTATAGTGTTGTTTTTCAGTCTGTCAATTTATTTAACTGCCTGATTGGATATCCATAAGTCTACTCATGTTTATGTATTTGCATACATGTAGCCTATCTTTTTGTAGAGTTTAAAACGACTAGTACATAGAGTGACGAATTTTAAATATTATATTATTGTGTCATATATCCCCCAAGGAAAGGACAGTGTGTTAGTACTGTCAAATAAAGACATTTAATGAAATATTTTAAAATAAACAAATTCATGTGATTATGTCTTTTTTTAATTATCTGATCACCTGAATCGTACGGCAACCTCCTCTGTAAATGGTCGTTGCCGTATCCGTGACAAGCATATCCATGTAACATTCCTGTGAATGCGGAAACCACTTAACACATGTTTACACAGACATCTTTATGTTATGCTGCGTTTTTAATGCTTCAAAGTATATCTAATATAAAAATATGTCTGCTCATAAAAATGCACAGCTATGATAAGCTTTATATAATATTTAAGTATAAGTAGGCATATAATACTACATATTTTTTAAATGAGTAAAAAAGAACAAAAACTAATTGAAAATGAAACACGTGTTTGAAAGAATTGTGCAAAATTATATATATATAACGCTATATAAATGCCATGTTCTATGACAACAAGCAAAACAATCTGACTCTTAATAATACATATTACTTTCGATGTATTGGTATTAGATGATAGTAACCCCTCAAGATAAAGATCCAAGTCACCGCACAGGTCAGCTTGTGAGTTGTTTTTCGAGGAAAGGAAAATCAATAATGCTGTGCTACCAGTACAGCAAAGAAGACAAAATGTTCCTCCCTTTCTTAGGGAGAACAAATCCAAAGTCCCAAAATGTGACACTGTCTGTTAAGCATCCTGGTTTCGGAAGAAATGTAACCGCTATATCTCAGATCGTTTGTCGCACCATACTTGTCTATCGCAGCCTACCTGAGATCGTTTGTCGCACCATACTTGTCTATCGCAGCCACCAAGATCCCGGGCATTGTTACAGGAGCGGCATTTTAGAAGAAATTCTTCGGGAATTTGAGCCTGAACTGTAAGATTTTACTATTTTGAACATGATAAAGCATTTTGCATTATTGTGCTTGATAATAAATAAGAAAGTATCCGAGCTGTTCTTAAGTGAATATATGATATAATCAAATATTTTACATGTACTTATTACAGTTACTGAAGAGGTGTCACGCATAAGGAAGCCGCATATGTACGTCGAAGCATACAGGTTATCAGGAGCGTTAATACTGTGCGTTGCAACGCATTTATGAGAACACGTGTATACGGCAAAAGGGCACAGTTGTACCACATAAACGATGACATTAGTAATACGAAAGTTTCCAAAGGTATGTCCGATGTACAATGTAAATTGAAAATATTTATTCAATATTCTTTTTTTTATTAATGGTTTTTCTAAATATGAGTTCGATAGTAAACCGATACTTAATACGTTCAGCATGTTGGTTCATTTTCTACAACATTTGTTAAAGTACCAGCAAAATATGCTTTTAAGATTTATCAGTATTTTTCTTTAATACTATGTAAATGATAAACGCGAGATTATCATGAGCTTTTCATATATAAACTATTTTATTTATTATCGAACAAAAACTTGAAATATCATAGAACGACAAAAAAAAAATAATAATTCTTGGACATTTAATTTGCCGAAATATGCAGAGGGTAAGAGTTCAAAATGATCCGAGTTCAATCAGGTTATAAGTAGGACTCGTTAACATATAGTCCATTATTTGTACATTTGATTTGGCATTACACATAGTCCATTATTTGTACATCTGATATGGCGTTACATATAGTCCATTATGTGTACATCTGATTTGGCGTAATCTGACCTTCCATAAAGAAAATTAATTGAGAAAGTCAAATATTGTTTGTTGCCTGAGTTTTAGCAATATATGACCGTGTATGTGAAACAGATTGTTTACGTGTTTGGTTTTGTTATAATCCACTACAAAACAATGTTGAAAGATATAGCGGTATGATTTAGCATCCACCAAATAATCTTCGGGGTTATAGTTTATAGATTTACAACTGCAACAACAAAACTTATAATAGTTGAAATGCAAGGAGACAAAGGTATGTGTTGTGGTTAAGTGTCGATTATCAGTAGAAACAAAACACTATACCCGTCCATACGGCAACTGCCAGGCAAATCACAACAGTCGTATCTAAAATGACAAACAGCAATCATCTGAAATAAATAACTTTCACAATTGATAATGAAGTTATTAAGTTATTGTTGATGGGTCGCATGCTATACAGAGGATAACTGGGTTTAAGAGAGGTTATTTGTAATTCCCTCGTCAAACATAATTTGGGAATCCATGACAACGACCAAAATACTTTTTAGGGTAAATCGCCCTTGATCGACGTAAGAACGCAGTAAGAACGCCAATTAGGTGTGACGGGGATATCAAAGTAATCCGAAAAAACACCCACAATCATGCTGAGGGTCCCGCCATCTGTTTTGTGTTTTGTGCGCATTGTCGCGGCGTTTCCACCATGTCCGTAGCGTTTTCACTGCGTCTTTAAATGTGTTCAAAAGTCATTTGATGTTAAATTATTTTACTAGCTCGGGTCGTGTGCGTGGAGGTTAAAAAGCTAACCTCGTACATGGATAAGAAAAAGACAGATGCTGTAATTGCCGGGCAGGTCCGAGTTCTTGACAAGGACGTTGATATATGTGTCGTGTTCTGAGAAAACTGGGCATAAGCTTGTGCGTAAATTGTCATCCCAGATTAGCCTGTGCAGTCCGCACAGGCTAATCAGGGACGACAATTTCCGCTTTTATAATATTTTTCGTTTAAATGATGTCTCTTCTAAGCGAAAATCCAGTTTAGGCGGAAAGTGTCGTCCCGGATTTGCCTGTGCGGACTGCACAGGCTAATCTGTGATGACACTTTACGCACATGCATTTTGCCCAGTTTTCTCAGAACACGACACATATTGCCGATTGGGTATCACTCGATTCTCAGAATATATTTGCGGGCGATTGTTTTCTGCAATTTATGAATTATTATAGAAAAAACAAAACATCCTTATGAAAATGAAGTATATTCATTTGTTTTGTCATATTTTACAATACACATGCACGCATACTGCGTATTGTGAGCAAAAAAATGTATATGCACATATCTTTTCTCGAAGGTAAACAGAAGATTTGTGCAAGGTTTTTGCTTCAATAAGTTTTCCGACGTCTACGATCTTGAAACAAAACACCGAGGGAAGCACTCACCCTAGAGCAGAAGTGGCGCATTTAAGAGACATTTACATATACAGTTGCTTACCGGGTGAAAATATTAGCCCTCTTCTTAAGAAAAACTCTAAAAGGACGCTTTCTTGTCAATCAGTTACAAATAACATAACTTAAACACAACCATTCTCTGTATACGAAAGCCCCCCCCCCCCNATCACGAGTGAAATAACAAACGATCTTACACTGACATGAACAAATTTTCTGTTTCTTTTATGCCCCTTTTTCAAGAAAATAATTAATTATAATTTCCCTTTCGCTGAAAAGTGACCCTCTCTACCGTGGCGTGCCTCAATACATTGAAATGACGTCATTTTTGACGTCATTTTGTTGACGAAATGAAGTCATTATTCCAGGGAAATTCTTCAGTTAAACTCTTTAACAATGTAAATAAACGGTGAAAAAAGCATAACATTAAAAGAAAATATATTGGATTCGGTGGATAATCGATTTTATTTTGCTCGTGATCATAGAAAAAAAAATAATCATGGATATAAACAAGGGAAGTACATCTTGATATGAAAATCTAAAAATAGAAAAAGAAATTCCGAAAATTTGTTCTTTTCACCGGTAAAAAGAACACTTTTGTTCTTTTCACTGTTATTTCACTGCAGAAATGTCATATTTTATCATTAGGTATAAAAGAAATACAGTTGCTTACCGGGTGAAAATATTAGCCCTCTTCTTACGAAAAACTCTAAGAGGACGTTTTCCTGTCAATCTGTTACAAATAACCTAACTTAAACACAACCATTCTCTGTATATGAAAGCCTCCTCTCCTTTCCAGTTTATAGAATACAGGCATATTATAAATGTGTAACACTATACAGCAAAAATTCAGCAAATTGCTTTTTATATGTAAAATAAATATACTTACACATGTCCTCAGTTATGGATACACTGCAATCGTTACCTCGTAAGTATTTTAATGACCAAACACGTCTTCAAGTTAAGTTGACTGACACATATGCAGTATCAATCGCTGAACCATTATCAGACATTAACATCAGAAATCAAGTTCGTGACATCAATTATAGACTACAAGTCAGATAAGGAACCATCCACATGCATCTAAATCGGACATGATGATATCATGGAATTCCCAAATAAAATTTCCATAGGATGCACTTTGCGAATATCTTTCATTTACCCATACGTGAATGTTTTGAAAGCACCGCTTTGAAAAATATATCTCCTAAGATTCTTATTAATGGTAAACTATTCATTCGTAAATTAGAATTATGATTTTAAGGCCTACATAAATACAATCTTCTGATGATGATCGGGTACCACCGTCATACACGGGTACTGTTTGTGTGGATGAACCAAATTGAACCATCCCCGACATTAGTCATATTTTTTTTATCTTATTGATATTAAGCCAACACAAATATTTATATCAACGCCGTTTATCTTTTTCGGCGTAGCTGTTTAATTCAGGTTTAGACATTACTCGACCTTTGTAACTGTAAAATGAAATATTGAGAAAATTTTCGCCAGTAAGCCCTACTTAAAATAAAATTTGATTTTATTTGATTTTATTTGATTCTTAATGTGTTTTAAACAATACAAATATAGGTACCATTTTTTATTGATTTAATGAGATTTATTTCATCAACTTGACCAATAAATGATCGAGTTGATTCTTGATACCATAAATAATCGAGTTAAAAAGATGTGTACAGCAAACCTCTTTATTTTCTAAGAACGCGCGGAAAAATATTTGAAATAAGAAAGGATGATTTGCGTTTGACCTGTTTATATATATGATTTTATTTCATAATCATAGATGAATAATCAAAAGTATCTAATAACGATAATTTTTTAACCACAAAAACTGGCGCAACACCACGTAATTGATGTGGGTTTGATGCAGCTAAGACCTGCGCAGAAAAACAATCGCGATCTTGATTGTCTTGATATAACTGATTAATGTTTACCAACACAAACCAAAATCAACGCCGTATATCTTTTTTAAAACATATTTCTTGATTGAAATGTGTCATTTAATGCCTTAAAGGGACTTTTTCGCAGAGTAACGTATTTTTGAAAATAAGCATTAAATGAATTTATTTAAAACAAATGTCTTTTTTGAAATAGTATAAATGCTTATAGTATAAAATATAATAATATATAATATAGTATGAATTATTATCATAACTAGGTTAACTAAAAACAAATGTGCCTGTCATGGGGTTCGAGCCCGGGACCTCCAATTTCATAAAAGCAGAAAGTGTCGTCCCTGATAATCCTGCTTTTCGTGTCTTAAACAAAAATGTATTTTTTAACTCGTTTTATTCTGAATAAAATATTTTAGGATCGCCCGATGTCTGTTCAGGGTACAATTGAAGTAGAGTAATGGTTGATAGTTTTACTCTATTTATTCTGTATATAAATATTTAAGGATTGTCAGATGTCTTTTCAGGGTACAATTGAAGAAGAGTTATGTTTGATAGTTTTACTCTATTTATTCTGTATATAAATAATTAAGGATTGTCAGATGTCTGTTCAGGGTATAATTGAAGTAGAGTAATGGTTGATAGTTTAACTCTATTTATCTTGTATATAAATATTTAAGGATTGCCCGATGTCTGTTCAGGGTACAAATGAAGTAGAGAAATGGTTGATAGTTTTGCTCTTTTTATTCTGTATATAACTATTTTAGGATTGTCAGATGTCTGTTCAGGGTACAATTGAAGTAGAGTAATGGTTGATAGTTTTACTCTATTTATTCTGTATATAACTATTTTAGGATTGTCAGATGTCTGTTCAGGGTACAATTGAAGTAGAGTAATGGTTGATAGTTTTACTCTATTTATTCTGTATATAACTATTTTAGGATTGTCAGATGTCTGTTCAGGGTACAATTGAAGTAGAGTAATGGTTGATAGTTTTACTCTATTTATTCTGTNGACAAAATTAAAAAAAGTTGTTTCATATTCGCAAATTTTCGCGTTTGTTATGATATTTTTGAGGAAATAGTAATACTGACCATTTACAATGCTCTTAAATATCCATTATATGCATCTTTTGACGATTTGAAAACCTCAAAATCATAAAGCGTCGTTCGACGCGAAACGATTGAATAATTTGGAAAGTTCTGTTATTGTCGCTATATTTTGTAAAACTACGAGGATTGCTTATATATGGTATAAAATACGACTATCGTACATACTTGTCAGGATGGCCGAGCGGTCTAATTGGTTTTTACTCCAGGACCCCGATGGTCACTGGTTCGAGCCCTGATGAGGTTTACTTTTTTTTCCCTTTTTAAATTGTATTCTTGTTTTTTAACTGCAGATTTTGAGGTCAAATGTTTGAATTTATCAATACAGAGCATTTAATGACATGCTTCAATACATGCCAAAATCTAGTGGACAGTCCCTTTAAGTTGACTGACACATATGCAGTATCAATCGCTCAACCATTATCAGACATTAACTTCAGAAGTCAAATTCGTGACATCAATTATAGACTACAAGTCAGATAAGAAACCATCCACATGCATCTAAATCGGACATGATGATATCATGGAACTCCCAAATAAAATTTCCATAGGATGCACCATGCGAATATCTTTCATTAACATATACATGCATGTTTAGAGAGCACCGCTTTGAAACATAAATACCGACATCGACGCAAATGTATATTGATATAGAGGTTAGCATCGGTTGTTTTTATTTAATGAATAGTCGAGAATACTAATGAGTGATCATGCCTGATAATGTACTATGAGTATGACACGTATATACAGTTGTCCGAATGAAATGGCGTAATTCCACAGTTAAATGACGAAGTTAGGGTCAACGCGAGTTCTATTGTGTTTAATTGAAAATGAAATTTAATTTAAAGGTTCATTATTAATGTTAGAAAACACAACGAATTTTTATGAATTTATAAAACGACGTGTAAAGATGAGTAATGGTAAAGGATAATTATACACAGACCTTTTAATCGTATAAGTCATGTGTCACATACTAGGAGATAGGTGCACAACTACACTCAGCCAAGTTCAGATACCGATACATTGGTGTTCGTGTCAAAACAAAACATACTTTAAGCGTTCCTGACAAGTTAGACCTTCATGATATAAAATGTCATACACTTTATCACTCAAACATATAGTGTTTTAATTGACATTCCAAAAGACATTAAGCATTGCTGTCGTAAGTCGGAATGTTCCATACGCAAACAGCTTTTTAAATGATAAAACTTAAACGATACACCATGACTTTATTATCACTGACTTTAAATGTGTACATAAGGTCATATTTTTGTCCTGACAAGTTAGACCTTCATGATAAAAAATGCCATACACTTAATCACTCAAACATATAGTGTTTTAATTGACATTCCAAAAACATTACGCATTGCTGTCGTAAGTCGGAATGTTCCATACGCAAACAGCTTTTTAAATGATAAAACTTAAACGATACACCATGACTTTATTATCACTGACTTTAAATGTGTACATAAGGTCATATTTTTGTCGTCAACGTTTCTTTTTGGTGATTACAATTGTAGCGAACAGCTCTGGGAACAATTTAATGATTACAATACTAAGATTTACGTTAATTACTGCCATTACATTGGCCAATATATTGGGTAAGTCGATGTTATTTCGCTTAAGCTGATTGAAGATTTTCGTACACCATGCGACTCGACCGACTGCTTCCCCTAAGTGCTTAACCTTTTTTTAAACATTTTTTTCAAGAACAAATAAATTCCAAGTTTCTATTGTACATATATGTTACTAAAAAAATAAAAATATTTATTCATTGTCATGTTATATGACTGATGTTCACTACTTTTGTGACGAACTTTAAACTTGAAACGGTGAAAGCACAAAGGGTGAAAACAGCAACCAAAAATGAATTTCATTTTTTTAAACTCAAGTTAATTGTACACTTACATGTTGCTTTTTCTTGTAACTAAACATAGTCATTTTGTTTGTCAATGAAACATGTATTCGAATATCCCGTCTGCAAATATGTATTCGAATATCCGGCTGCAAATATCACACGCATAAGCATCGACGGAGTAATTTAACATTAATCAAGCTTTATTAGACCGCTTTCTAAACAAATGAACGGATTTATTACATGTTGTGGCAACTATCGTTATAAATGCGACAGCACAGGGTGCGCATATACTGGTCGTCGGTTAAATAACAATCTTTAGTTACAGGTTAAACATGGAAATATATTTTAAGAGCTATATTTGTCTGAATATAAATGTTTGGAGGTTTGATAAGAAAACTTTGACTGCAATGTCATTGCGACATCGGGAAGCTGTTCTGCTGTTGGTTATTCATCTACGCGGTTCATTTCAGTCTCACAGGCGTACGTCCCGGTCCGACTGACTGTCAGTAGCTATGGCTACCAAGGTCGCATGGAGGTTCTGATAGGCGGGGAACTGTGTGTGATGATTTGTGGGATCATGCTGATGCAATGGTCGTATGAATACAGCTTGGGTTTCCATAGTGAAGTATAATTCGTTGTTTTAAGAGTGCTTTGCGATAGTTACTATTGGTTACTATTATTTATTTAGTATGCTTCGAACTCACGTGGGTTAGCAGAGCTGAAGCTGCTAACATTTTTAATTTCATAATTATAGGCTTTAAAACATCGATTTGGATATGCAAACTAGTTTATTTTCACAAGTAGAGTGAATTCGACATAAAACAAGTTAATGTGTTCAAATGTGTCAGTTTCTTGTTTTGTGCTCTTAATTGGGTGTGTTTATGTCAATTAGATGAACATATAATCATACATGTGTATTATTTGGTTTTGCACGGCAGATCAGACGTCCATGGTGTTTCTGTATACCCCCTTTATTTTGGAACGGAGGTTATAATCAAGAGCTATATTAAAGGAATCAAAACACGACAATGGAATAACACACAATACAAATAAATTATCAAACTTAAACAAAAAATACAGTGTGAAAAGTATAACGTATATAATTTTGTTTTAATTTATATGGTAATTTTGAACCGTTTCTTCACGAGGCTTAGAAACCCTTTACCTTTACGTTTTCGTGCCAAGCAACTAAACATGTGTAGCTATATTAAAAATAGAATATATATTGATCATATTGTGTCAACTTTCTTTTGGACAAATAATTATAGATAATTTTGAAAGACGACACCTATTTAATTAATGCAACGTGTTATAAAATTGTCTCACTTTGACTCAATTAAACAATATTGGAGTGATGATGGAATATATTATGCTAATGTGTACCTTTTGTATCCAACGTATTTTTTTTTTTATTTTACAGTCAAGGCGCAATTGCAGTGGATGTGGCGTTATTCGGAGAAGGAACCGGTCCGATTCTTTTAGACGACGTTGCATGCACTGGTACCGAGAGCAGTATAGATCAGTGTGGTAATAGAGGAGGCTGGGGGAGTCATTACTGTCATCATACAGAAGATGCAGGGGTTATTTGCCAATCAGGTACGAGGGTAAAACACGTTGCGGTATTAAACATATGAAACAGCATAAACAGTATCGAAAAAGAAATTATCATTGAATACTTTATTGTGATGATAAAAAAAGTTTTTTTTTATTACTTATGTTGACGTTATGGCGTTATTATTTTGCCAAAATTCGCTAGTTTACTCATTTAAGAAACTGTAACTGAAAAGAGAAAAAAAAATAATTTAAAAGAAGAACATTTATGTGATTCGATGATTATGAAAAATATGCCCAGCTTGTGGACATATTAAAATAACAAACGCTAATCAACCAAAACCAGCGGTTGTGCTCAATTGTTATTATCAGCCGAGTAAGACAAGTTCCAAATTGCATCAACAATGCAGGACAATATATACAGCACAACAATAACCATACACATGAGGAAAGTGTCGGTCAGCCTTGGTCTATGCAAAACATCGGGATTTAAACCGGTTGAAAGGAATGTCGAATCTCTCACTTAGACCCACATTAATCAGAAAATACACACATATTGATAAACATCAACCTCAAAACTGTGCTATCCTGAGAAGATCAATAATAAAGAATATGAACTCGATTTAATTGAAATTTAATTACTTAATGGTTCACTATTAACCAAATCAACTTTATTTACATTTTTGAAGCACGATGAGGTGGAGCAAATACAAGAATCAGCAAACATATTTGTTTACAACATTTTCGAACTCAACATCATTAATGTACATATCCAGGCACTCGTTACGCATATGAAAAAGATGCCGTAACTCAAGGTATAAACGGATCGATTACAAAGACTTGGTTCACACGCACACTTTTAAGATATCAAAAGCAAAAGTATATTTTAATTTTAATTAATCACAATTACTAGAATATGCGGGATGAAAATGAAAACAATTGTTGATTCGATCAAACGTTTCGTAAACAGGATGCCTTGTGTGCGCCTAAAAGACTTACGCCCGAGTGGGCTTGATATTTCAGAAGAAAACTTATCCGTAGGTACAAAAAGGCTGACGCATTTAAAATCCTTTTAAAATCACATTTGCTATTAGCCGTTATTATGTAAATGCAAATATCATTGTTAGAATCCTTGGGTTCAAAATGTTTGAACCTAAATAGTAGGTGGGTATTTCCACTGTTGTGGAAATCCGGAATATTCTGAGGGCATTAACAAGAATCGTTACTCAGAAAGGGTGAATTGAATGTTGCAATTAGTTCTGTTTCACATTAAACAGAAGAGCATGTAAAACAATCTAGCATGTGCTTTAATCACATTTTGTTTATCCTTTGTAATGTTGGTCTGTTTTAAGGATAAGATCATTGGTCGAAAAAAATTAATTATCACTATAAATATTTGAAAATTATAGCTTTAAGCTTTAATATGAATCCAATCTACATTGTATTTCTACACTTAATGGTATTAATATATTAAATGTACTTTATTTTGCATGAAGCAAACGTGAGCTCTCAGATTCGACTGGTAGGCAGCAACGCAAGGAATGAAGGTCGAGTGGAAATACTCTTCACAACCAATGGGGAGCCGTTTGCAATATCGGATTCGACACTCACGAAGCCTCTATGATTTGTGGTAGGCTAGGATTTAGCAGGTATATTGGACCTTGGCAGTAAAGCCCAACTTAACGCAATCGAATTTACATAAATGTTATCAAAAGCAAACTTGTGTCGTTGTTTTTTAATCATACAAGTTTGTAAATACCTATATTGAACACAAAAGCAACTAAGTTATAGGTGTTGTCACGTAAATAGTGCATACAAATTGGAAAGTCAGCCCATTATTTTCCGACTAATCGTTCCCACATACGAAGAAGTGGCTTTGATTTAATATTTACTCAAATAAACAGTCATAACCGTGCTGGTTTCATTTACCTTTTGCGAAACGACGCGATTACTTTGCTTAAAGCCCTATTACTACTCAAAATTAACGAATATTTCGTAAAATATTTCTTAAAATTTAAAGTTAACCCATAAAAAAATCAGTGTCCCTTATAGCAATAGCCAAAACTTAAATGCTAGATGTGCTCTGATAACATAGATAAAACAAGATACAACATGCTCTTTTTATTTGTGCTGTGGTACAAAACAATATTCAACACATGTTCTTGTAATAATTTAGTTTTCGTGTGTCGTATGAATAGATATCGTTGCAGAAAATTAAAAAGGAATATATTGTACCACAAAAAAAAAAACAGTGAATCATCAGTTAAAATCCATTGATATTTCTCTTTAAACCAATGGAAGCATAACATAAAGTATTATAATACCCATGCTTAATGCTCTCTTTTATTTCATAGTATGCGTTCGCATACTTGAATCATCATAAGGTGGTCCCGATACATTTACTATTATTCTGTGTTATTGCAGATCGACAATGTAATGTAAACAACGGACTGTGTGCCCACAGCTGTGTCAATGAAGATAGTGGTGGTGGTGGTAGATACACGTTTCACCCAGGATATCGCCTGGACTCTAACTTATACACATGTTCAGGTAAACAAGGTTTAACAGTTAATAACAGCAAATAAAACACATGTGTGGAATTGTTGAATATTACATTTGTGTATCTGATTTTATTTCCATTTGATAAAGAATACTTGTTGAATTACAATTTTGTTTAAGTAATAAATAGTACATGAAGTATTACGCTTAGACTTAAATCAAAAGCACTTTGAAGAGGCCGGTACCTTAAATTGTAATTAATTTGAACACACAACGTAACATATTCATATTTCTATGTGATAATTAGCATCTATTTAGATGGTATCTTTTATTGAAATTAATTGTTATAGCAGTGAGATACTTTTTATACAGCCGTGAGAAACTTGTTGCTATAGCAGTGAGATATGTGTTGCAGTAGCAGTGATATATGTGTTACTAAAACATTGAGAAACTTGATTATTCGGAAAATTATATAATAAATTAATGACTCAATCGTTTCGTTTTCAAATGTCAGAAATCGACGAATGCGCTGAATGTACGTCTGGTTGTGAACACAACTGTACCAATATCAAGGGGTCTTACGTGTGTAGCTGTATGCCGGGATTTTCAATGGAGGTGGATCACCACAGCTGTAATGGTTAATAATCCATTATATGCTAAGTCCAATTGGGGAAGGAAGCGGGGCTATGTACGGCATAAAATTAGAATGTTTTGTTTTACTAATTGTTTTTTTTTTTAATTGACACTGCAATATACAGTTATACGTTCATGAATAAAAAAATACAAAATAAATTAAATATGCTGAGAAAATTGATTATCAGCTGACACTGTACTATTATGTAATATGTTGTTGATCTATAGAAATAAATGATATTGATGAAATATTTAATAAGATGACAATGCCCCAGGGCAGAAAATATCGGAGGGGGGGGGGGTAAAATGACCGGGTTGGGGGATCATGCACTGTGGGGAATAAATATCCAGGGCGGGGCAAAATGTGCGTACACCAAGTGAAGGCAACCGGCCAAAAGTTGAAGATAATCAAACTGTATAATGAAAGGTATTGTGTCACAATAAATATGCATTCAAGTTCATGAACTGAACAAATATTAGTTATCACTTTCTGTTGTAAAACTGCATTAGTGGATTGCATTAGATTTATAAAAGAAGCAACTTCGCTTTGGCCGTTCTTTATTGTATACTTTAACGACAATAACTGTGTTTTATTTCTACAAATTATTAGCGAGTGTTATGTTAGAATCAACCGTTTCCCCGCCCACATGAACCGTCGCATGAAATTGAATGTATTTTGTCTTAAAAGGACTTGTTCACAGTTTGGCAAAAATGATAATGTTAAAAACAAATGTGTCATAGATTAAGAAAAGACTGCAAGCATTATATTTAAGCGAAATATTGCTTAAGAAACACGTTAAAAATTTGTGTTTATTTATGAATAATTATCAATTGAAATCGGTAAAAAAAACTTCAGCGATTGTTATGCTTTTTCATCCACTATTTGCTAATTACGCGTATAAATAATGTAGCGTTTTAAATACGCGGTTGACTTTAAAAGCCTGAAAGGTCCAGGGATAACGAGTTGGGTTTTGCTTTCGAAGGTCCCGGCTTTGAATCACAGTGAGGGCATATTTTTATCACACTTTTTCCTAGACGGTTTCAAGTATTGTAGTTTTGTAACTAAACGAAATGAAAAAAAATAAATATCTGTGAATAATTCCCACTAAGAAATTAATGTACCAACAAGCAAATCACAAATTATTCGTATTTTTTTTTTGGATTGGGGGTATTAACAGAACAAGTAGGCACACTTGACAATCATTTAATTATGACAAGCTCTTTAATTTGAATTATCGCATTAAATTTAAATGTACGTTCGACAATCACGCAACGTTCATTTGGAAAGAATTGCCCTCGGGAGACGAGTTTGACTGGACCCTGGGTAATGGTGAAACCCCCAGCCCCGGAACATGGCCCTCGGGCGATCATACCTTGAGGAATGCAGATGGTAAGAACGAATAACTGTTAAGCTGTAAAACTTATTTTTCAAAGTACAAAAATATCGGTCGAATCATTTGTCCAAATAAAATCATATCAGTTCACACGCTTTTTCAGACCGATAAGTCCGTAAAATTTCCACTTGAACTTTAAAATGTCGCATTTCGAGTACAAGCTTAGAAATACAAATATAAAATATAATAAATCATAAGATGTATATGTTTTTAGAAAAATATATAATCACCTTAACATCCGTCTGATACGCATTTAGAGACAGTTTGCCGATATCGCTGTTCTACTTCCTTTTGTGCTCAATACCTTTTGGATCATCATGGCGCACGTTCAACTTCACGTGCCGTCGTTATCTATGAACTCGAGGGGGCGTTGGGGCCCATGCTTTTGAAGGTGCGCTAACACAAACTAAAAGATGCATTATAGCCTTGTAATTACCTTAATGTTACATTTTAGTTGTACATTTTAGAGAAATATCTTTTCATCGAGACCAGTGGTTCCCGGCAGACGGGCGACAGGGCCTTGTTGGTCAGCCCTCTCCTACTTCCGTTGTCCCACATGGAACGCTGCATGCAGCCCTGGTACAGTATGAACGGTCCCACCATTGGGTTTCTGCGCGTGTACATGTCACAGGATGACGTCACACCCGGTACGCTGTTGTGGGCCATGTCTGGGGACCAGGGGCCCAACTGGAAGTCTGCCTACATACCTCTGGTGTCACTGCAGCCGTATAAGGTATATCTTGCTTAAATAGTAGGTGTCGACCTCGTGGACGCTTATCATCTTCATTTCATATGTCAAATAGTAACAATACTGAACTTTTTTCTAACACATTTCAGTTTTGTTTGGGAATACATACCAAATATCATATTAATTTTACAAATATTTAACAGTAAATGTTAGTATTCATAAATGTAACAAACTGTTTAAGTTAGTGTTTAAGTGTCAGTACACTAAGTCTGTATGTTAACTTGTTTCTGTTACCAGATCATCTTTGAAGGTGTTGTTGGGCCCAGTTACTTCGGAGGCATTGCCATAGACGACCTCCGGATATTCCCTTCACAGTGTGAACACATTCAGAGTTTGATAGTGGGATAACCATGCCATGGATATTTACGAATATTTCTAATTGATAATTGCATTTGTTAGAATTATGTTTTTTACCGAGTCAAAACATATTTCTTACAGAATTGTAATTGACTTTAAAATTCAATTGGAATGCCGCGTCAACGAAATTTGTAAAATTGGCATATACCCTAGGCGATAGATATATTCTTTGCATTTTAATGTTTGTTATACATAAATGATTGTAAAATTAAAATTATAGCGCTTAACGTGGCTGTTTTGAGGACAAAAATAAGCCGAAAACCAACATGTCTCTAAAAACGTCGCCAGATTGTGCAATGGTAAAAACTATTTTCTAATCTGAAAAAATAACCAATATATAACATTAAAATAAAAAAAGTAAAAAAAAGTTAAAAATTGATTCATTTTCTAAATCCCAAAATATAAATATGTGTTCATCAGCACGGACAGACTTTGTTTGCATGTTGTTTTACATTATGCATCACTGTGCAAATCGGACATCTGTGTAATGTGTTACTGTTAAGGCTTCAATTACCTTTCAGTTACATTAATCACGTTAACGCGTATTAACAAGAGTGCCAACTTGTCACAAAAAGCGTCTGTTAAAAGGTCTGGGCTATATTGATCTTTTAGCGATGCATTAATGTGTTGTTCAAATGAAAGCACAGAAAATCATGGATAAATGACAATCCACGACAATTCCATGAAACCAGGTGTTCAGTGCCAAACATATTATTTTTGATTAATAAAAATAATTAATCGCAAGAAAGGACTGCAAGTGAGCTACATACACTACACTTAAAGCAACATACATTCATGTAAACTAAAGTAATAGAACAGAAATTGTCTTCTTTTTTAGAAACAATGACCTCGCCCTTCATCCAAATTGCTCGAAACTCAATTCCAAGCTGCTTGTTCTACATTTCACCAACATATGTATACATAAACACAAAATGTCAGTGGAATACAAACACAAATGCAATGCAATACCTCTATCCAAACATAAGTTACTTAGCGGAAACTGATTTTATTTTTTTTGCTAAACGTCAAATGTTTGTTCAACCATATTAAAAGTCTTGGCAGGTCCTACTTGCATTATGGCTCTCTTTAAACACTTTTTCATGTGACGACCATATTTTCCCTATATGTTTGTATCTGCATTTCTCCTACCCACGTGGTTCAATGGCTTTACTATTGACTTCAGTTATTTCTCTCTTAAAGGGAACAACTTATACAAAGGGCAATATCAAAAGTTACGTCAACAAAGTTTGTATATTGCATTATCTGGTTGACACATTAATGTCTTTGCATTCTCATTTGCGAAGGTTTTTTTTCCATCCGGATTTAAAAAGCTACATCTGGCATGGCTTCTGTTCAATTTTCGATTTCACTAGATTTACGAAATCTAGTATGAGGTTTGCACGAAAACGATATCATGTCTACGTTTTCCTTCATTTTTTTCTTAACCATTCTTCACCCAAGGAAACATTATTTTATAGCGTTTCTATATCAGTTTATTTTTAGTGATATTCCGTATAGTAAATGTATCTCTTTATATCCTTTGTAATAAATGATGTTAATATATGTCTTCGTTGAACAAGATTATTTTATTTGACACACACCAATTATATTTAGTGATGTGATTCGTTCGACAGATCCTAAAATACAATGATTGAAAATGAATTCTGACAAAAATTAAACATGTATTGATGCGACAGCAATCAACATCTTATTTTTCCTAGTAGGCACCATTTCTTCTGAATTTTTTGCATAGTCTGTTCTTCAGCACGTTCAATTTGCTCGTTTCGTTATTACGGTAACACATAGGACGTTATGAGTTGGTTTCAAGAAATACAAACGATCATAATGTTGTTTTTTTTTATTAATTATTTGTATAAGCATTCGCTATTCAAAAAGGTATTCATGAGGCAGTCATTTAAACAGAAATAAAAATGAATTGGTCAGAAATAAACATACATACAAACACTCTAAGTCTTCATACGTTTGTAAAGTGCATACTTAATACATCGAAACAACTGACACGAATGTTGCACAACTACTTACAAACACATTCACAGTTCTTACGTTTATTTAGGTACATACTTCGTAAATCGAAACGAGTGGTAATAATTCATTATTGCTAAACGTAAAGTAATATTGCTTCAAATTTAGATAACCGGGATACCATCATTAATCTTGATAAAATATGTAAAAAAGGATGATTTGTTTCGTTTTATTGCAATGTTGTATTATAAGTAGTTCCTTGGAAATTATTGTGTCGCTAAAGTGGGTTAACCAGACTTGTGACGGTCCTCCTCGCGTAGCGAAATAATCAACCGGTTTGACAAAATCTCTTCTAATCAAGCTTTCCCAGTTGTTTACTTCGTCTGACACAAGGTCGGACGATTCCAAGGAAAAAAGCATATAATATACGTATGTACTCTTAACATTTCTTGTATTTTTTGGAATTTTGTATGGTTCCGCAAGATGTTTGAGCATTTTATTATCTATGACATTTTTTTTAAGGTTTGAATGTTCAAGATTTTCTGCAAATAATCGATTACGGATTTATTAAGGTTACATTACACTATTAAGTCTATGTTGACCAAAGTGGTATTTTGTTCGCTATCTTGAATCTTTTATTTGCTAAATATGCATTATTAGTCATATTGTCATCTATATTAATAAAAATGTGTTGTTTGTGTAATATCTGGAATATTTAATGTGTTAAGCATTCATTTTTAATAATTATTTACATTTTTCTGTATTTCAGACCCTATTCTCGGTCTTTTACGTCATGCTTGTAATAAACCATATCGTAACTACTGAATTAAGAACCAGTTATATAATCATAACACATTTATGAGTATAGCGTTTTATGTATACATATTATAACTTGACCAATCCTTTTTAATAATGTCCCGTACGAATGTATATAGTTTTATGGATACAGCGACCATGCTCCCATTACTTGTTAAACGAGTGGTCTCCAGCAATAAATACAAAGTAGACTTACTTACCTAACAAAGACTGACATAAGTAGTTTTTATATTTGAATTTGAATGTTTACATACTTATCGGGTTAAAATAACCCGAAATATCGAATGTTTGGACAAGATTCAATGTTCCCTTCTCATTATGTCGAAGAATTTAACAAATTTACTCAAATTATAATACAACATAATCTATACATTTTAGAAACAAAAAAGATGCATTTAAAATGTTGCCCTAATTGCCCACAGGTCCCGAGTTCGACATGTGGGAAATGAGGGCAACTTTTTACGCATTTATACTGGGTCATTCAGAGTAAGAAGAACTTAACCGTATTCGAGAATAAGTTCCTTAATAAATGCATTAATATCCATAAGCTCATTAACGAACATTAATCGTAGCACTTTATTGTTTCGTGGATGTCATAACTTATGTGACACATATGTGAAATGTTTTTGTTTGAATTAATGCCGTGTCTACGATTTTGTTATAGTGTATTTCGATTTATTGATTGTGTAGGTGCCACGTATAAGTTACCTCGTTCCGACGCATAATTATATTCATTCTATATGAGCCTCGCTCTGTGAACAGGGGGTTTAATGCATGTGCGTAAAGTGTCGTCCCAGATTAGCCTGTGAAGTCCGCACAGGCTTATCATGGACGACACTTTCCACCTAAACTGGATTTTCGTCAAGAAGGATCTTCCTAATAAACGAAAAAAAAAAACAATAAAAGTTGAAAGTGTCGTCCCTGATTGGCCTGTGCGGACTGCATAGGCTAATCTAGGCCGACACTTTACGCACATGCATTAAACCCTTTTTTCCCAGAGCGAGGCACATATGTATTTATAAATTAAAAACGACTACATAACGCATTGGTTATCTCGTTCAAACAGCTAAACTAGTCGATACCATGCGTCGGTTATCTCGTCATCACGCCTTAAAAAATCAAGAATCTATAATCACGACTAAATAAAATAAAAGTGCTTGTTTATTAAAGTCTCACCCTTGTCAGTTGAGGCCCAGCTAGTTTTGACTTACAGATACCTTTAATGATAAATATCTTTACTCACGATTCATATTCTTTACGCTGGACGATAGGCATTTTTCAGTGTTTCTATGGTTTCTAGTTTCAAGGATTTTCTTGAAAAACTCTATTTTGAGTAAGATACTAATAATATAATAATTATTTAATGATAACGATGTTTGCAGTCGACCAAATGTGAAATATGTGGTAGATAAGTAGGGGTGACGTGAACACTGTTGATGTTTTTAATACAAAATGAGTGAAGGCTCGTTTCACCTCTTTAGACCAATTTGTCTTTACTGGCGGCGTGCCATGTTTTATTCCTGACCGACATTCTAGCTGTGCTGTCTGACCGGCATTCCAGTTTATTTCCTGACCGACGTCAAGGTCCACGCCCTGCATTCCATACATGCTTCTATTTCCTCGTTTCTTTTTTACTTAGGTTTCAGATTTAATTTCTGATCGGCGTTCCAGGTCTTTTTCTGACTGACGTTACAGGTTGGCTTCCTGACCGGCATTCATGGTTGTCTTTTTTTTCCGGACATGTATTGCAGATCTTCTTCCTTACCAACGTTTCATGTTTACTTCCTGACCGTTGTTCCAAGTTTACTTCTTTACCGACACGACAGGTAGCTTCCTGCCGACGTTCAAGGTTAACTTCAAGATTACTTCCTGAAAGGAGCCACAGGTTTACTTCCTGAACAGAGCTCCAGGTTTTCTTCATGACTGAAATGGTGATCAAAGTCATATTCCTGACCAGTTGTACATTGTAAGCGTCATGTTTATTCAACAGCTTTATTAGATGTGTTTTAATATTTATTTATAGTAATTAATGCATTTTGATTAATGAAGGTAACTCAAATTAAATAAAATACTGTGTTTGATTCGTTCGAAAATGTGGTGAGTGTTCTATGAATTATACATTTAGATTTATGAAAAGAACTCGACTGAAATCAAATAATCAATTGGTCTGCTGACTCCTGGAATTGTAAAGCAGCGGCATTTCGTTATAAGACTATACTCTCTGACCTTTCAGACTTTCTATATACAGACAAATCTTCGGTGCAAAATTACCCAATGGCCAACGTTAGCCCATGTATGCCTAGCATCTTGAAAAAAGGCCTTGGAAAACAGCGTAGACCAAGATGAGACGCCGCATGATGCGGCGTCTCATCAGGGTCTGCGCTGTTTGCTTAAAGGAATTTCTCTAAGAAATATTCTAAATATAGAAATAAATATACTAGACATCCCTAATTTTGGAAATAAATTGATCCAATTTAGAAGGATGGGAGAGTCCACTAGGCATAAATGGGTTAAAACATGACACTTTCAGCCGCATTTTGTCAGTAAAGTTCGCGTTCCAATAGGAAACTCAGACCATGCCTGAATAATTCACATACTTGTTCCCATGTCTTTTAAATGCATACATTTACCTATTAAACCATTCGGAATAACGTACGCATCTAAACCCAGATCGCGAACTGATGTTCTTCCCATCTTCTAGAATATGTATGGGGTGTCTTTGACATGACGGTTTAAGCTAGGGTTCGAATTGAAATACATAATATACAAACAAGAATATTATGAAAACATTTATTTTTATAAGAAGCAAAACCACAATTGCAAATATGCACACATTTTTACACTTATATTTCATAAAAACTTACGCTATTGCTAAATATGATGAATATGTCTAAGATGTTGCTATCATTATTTTTTGTGTAAGTTAACACAATCATACTGAAGTTGCGTTCTACAAATATTGTATAGCTGACTTTCAAGTGTGAGGTCTTTTTTTCTTAATCTCCATTGCCAAAAACTAGTATGCTAAAGGTACACATTCGATGTATTATCGTAACGTTTGACTTTGACCATTGACAGAAAAAAACATACGTCACCCACTCGACACATTGGCTGGACATGCCTTTGTCAAGCATATACAAGTTTAAACATTCAACAATGGCCAACATTAATAACTCATTAAACTTCATATTAGACAATCAATTATCTAATAAATATTTCACATGGTACAGCCTGATGACATGGTTAAGTATTATTACGAAAGTATGAAGCTCTAGTCCTTCTTTTAAAGAATGAGTAAATGTTGTATTTGCATATGAACTGCTAAAATATGTAAGAATTTAAAATATTTGGAGATTCTATAAGACAATATGAATTTCTTTCTACGACACCTCCTTTCAAGTTTTTTTTATATATTTTATATCCAAAACAATTAGTAAAGCAATACATTTTTTTCAAAAGATACAAATGTGGATACAACAATTACATATCAATAATAAAAATACACATGATACAACACGACACTTCATTTCTGGTCTACTAGCAAAGCAATAGTGCCATCAATTATCTTATTGCAATGTTAAGTTAATATTCCGTCTTTTCATTACATATGCTTGGTAACGTATCAAGACTATACACATTAAAACATGTAAACATATCAACAACTTTATCTTCGACGATGTAATTAGCTTATTGACATTCTGTTAAACGTTTCATGCTCAGATCTCTGTCATATCAATACGACTATAAACACAATCGCATATTATAAATCTGTCTTATAAATTCACTCAATAACATTTTTTGAAAGTATTCAAAATACGTGGTAAAGAACAACATTTATTTGAACAAAAAACTAAATTGTATAAGAAAAAACAACATCCAATTTGTGCAAGACATCATTTTATGCCAACATAAAATTATGTTATTAAGCGTTAATTAATTTGCTTTCATACGCATTACAAACGTGGGAAACTACCTTACTCTATGTCGAATTTGAAATGTTGGAATGATAATATATTGCGGCATTTTTATTAAATATTTTAGCCAACCCGATTCAAAACAATCACCGACCCGTTCTGTATGTATCATGTACAATTGTTCAACAATCAAAAAGCTTTGCACAAAAGGCTAGCTACAGATTATGACTTTGTAATTCGAGTAATTTTTCGCCTACTTACTTGATACAAGATTAAAAGATAAAACACTGTAATCATTATATGTTTAAAAAATGTAAGCAAATTATGTGTTTGTTGACGTAAATACATAATACAAGTGAAATATAAAATAAAAGGGAAACAACAGCAGCACAACATTACCTCATGAGTTAAGGAAAAGTTTATCTCCACTTATAATTTTTAAAGTATTAATATGTAAAAATAAAATAGTGCTAAACATTCCAGCTTTTCTAATAAATATATTTGATCTTCCTTGCAATTGTACGACAACCTCATATAATAGCGAAACCTCAATATGGGTCGACTTAAATACGAACTTTCTGGTGAAAAACATCTTTGAAAAATAACAATTTAAATTATAAGCGGTGATACTTTCAAAGCTTTATGTACAATGTTCATGGTATTATCTGTTGATTATTCCAATATGGGATAAGGACAACTTTTTTCGATAAATACATTTCCTGAAAATGGTTCTAATTGCGATTTTAAACAACAATAACAAAAAAAAACGCATTGAACCCAATTCAATTATAAAACTTTCTAGAATTGATTTCTTTCTGTTCATTTATATTGTATGTAATATTAACACGACAACTGGTCGCTCCCGGTGTAAATCAACGAATCTATTTCGCAATTGGATTTGTTTTAATGACATCTTTTTACTAGAAAACATAGTGTCCCATTGACCCAACAAATGCTAGTAAAATCTTTTAACAACTTGCACATGGATCGCTACTTTAACTTGAGACTTCCACGGATTGCCAAGACATTATTGTAGATCAGCAACGAAAGCTTTTATTACATAAGCCTATTGTTCTAGGAAGCTTGTGTTCATTAGCCTGTTGTTCTAGGAAGCTTTTATTACATTAGCCTATTGTTCTATGAAGCTTGTTTTCATTAGCTTATTATTCTATGAAGCTTGTATTCATTAGCCTATTGTTCTAGGAAGCTTGTATTCATTAGCCTATTGTTCTAGGAAGCTTGTATTCATTAGCCTATTGTTCTAGGAAACTTGTATTCATTAGCCTATTGTTCTAGGAAGCTTGTATTCATTAGCCTATTGTTCTAGGAGGCTTGTATTCATTAGCCTATTGTTCTAGGAAGCTTTTATTCATTAGCCTATTGTTCTAGGACGCTTGTATTCATTAGCCTATTGTTCTAGGAACATTTTCAGTATGCTACACCGGCGTAAAATCGGGAAAACTGACATTCACAAAAAACAAATTGTTATGTGTTATTGCAAATAAGCTTTAGAAGATTCGAACATTCGCATTAAATAATACGCTTCTGTATCCTTTATTGATAATCTGGAACCGTTTATCTCATCATTAATTATATGTCTGTATCTAATAGTGTGTAACCAATTCTATTGGCATATTGATGTTACCTGGAGATAGAACCTAACAATCAGACTCATGTCAGGCAAGG
The DNA here is from genome assembly GCA_007657795.1 of Dreissena rostriformis. Lineage (NCBI taxonomy): Eukaryota > Metazoa > Mollusca > Bivalvia > Myida > Dreissenidae > Dreissena > Dreissena rostriformis. Next base: position 15,411 of record VMBQ01002594.1, on the reverse strand, counting down.
GCAATCAAATCAATGCTATTTTGCAAAGAAACGAGCAGCAAACTTGAACACAATTGTTGAATTTGCATTACTGGGGTCATGGTTGTGGTCGATGCCGGTAAACAATGCGTAGCTCAGCGTCGCCTGATCGAACTGTGCGGTCACACACGCTGGTTCCGTTTGACGAAGACAGATTGACGCGCAGTCGCTTTTGCTCACAACCTTGAAGTACTGACGGCAGGATTCGACATGGCGATACCAGTGATAACCCGGAAGTCTAAAACACACACAGCGGTCTACGTTATTAACAGGACATGAATATATTATACTTGTATATATCCAGAATATTAATATTTGGTATTCTAGTGTTCAACTTGTTTCAAAATAAGTGATCAGCTATTCTGGTAATATGCCGCAAATATGTTTGTGTTATATGAACGTATTAACGAAATTCATAAACGAGTATCGGGACTGAATGCATGACTATCAAACAAATACATAAACTCACAATCATCGTGTATAACAAGATACAAGTATGTGAAGGTAGAGCAAACAATTACTTATTATATCGTTAAGCTTATTCTTACGGGGTGTCCTTGGTTCGGGGGTTCCTTTGATTTGGACCTCACAGAGTCTCAGTAGTTCATGTTGTGTATTCGCCTGTAGCCTGACATATCTATGAGGCCCCTTGTCGTCGGGACTCCACGTGGCTGGGCTGGTTGTAGACAGGTTCATGGTTCTCTGTGTCTCGTTCTTCCCATGTGTCGGTCCCATTTCGATTTTACAGGATTTAGTAATAGCTGAATCAAAAATAGATTAGATTTAAACCACTGAATAAATATATCGCCACTTACAATAGACACTGAATTATGGAGCAAGACTTTTGTTATATACCAGTGCATGATGTGTTTGAATTTATCTTACGCCAGTGTAACTTACTTTTTAATGTAGTCTTCTACAAAGGTACAAAATCGAAATTATACTTCTAAATGCGGTGATACAAGTTGTTGGGTTTTGATTTATCTTCTAGCTACAAACAAGCATAAATTTTGGAATGAAAAGATATTGTGACAGAATGCCAAATAATACAAACAGAATGCCATATAATGTAAGACATATTGCCATATGATGTAGATGGACATGGAACGTAATATTGTTCAACATCGACGATAGAGACATCGACGCATGTGAATTGTTTACAGGGTTCATAAATAGATTCCTAAATATTGGTAACTCACGAATGCTTCCAAGTAAATTAACAGCGTCAATGTACATGCGATGCTGATGATCCCCATCTCTAATGCCCTCAAGTTGGATACGATTGGAAAAGATTGAAAAAGGCTAAAAGAAAAAAAAATCGCATTTGTAAACGTTCGACCATCTGCACACATGCGCGAACACACACATACGCACACACACACGCACGCACACACGCACACCCACACACGCACACACGCGAGTACACACACACGCACGCACACACACACACACACACAACTGCAAACCACCCACACACATACACAGTCACTGATAAACACAATACACACCGACTTCTCAACCACCCACATCCCTGAAAATTAGAGAAAAGAAACCTATCAGGTTTGGAGAAAGTACTGCTATGCTACCGTCAGGGGGTATTGATTCAAAAGAGTACCACCAGCCACCGTCACCGTTAATGTCAAACCTAATATTTCCAACTCCAGCTGCATTGTTGACAAGGGTGATCGTTTCATAAATATCTACTCTTGGCACCGTCACTTTCTTGGCAAATTCAACCTTGAAGAAATACAAAGTTGTCAATTAAAATTTACAAATTAACAATTTTTAACATAAAATACAGACAAAACTGAAATAGAGATCATTTACGCGTGCAATTAAACAGAATCATGCTTGTGAATCTTATTATGAACCTGACAACAGAAATATCTCTGGCGATACGTACTTGCATCCAGTCTGCCACTGAATGAGAACCATCTTTGGGACCGGTGGGACTTTGGATAACAAAAATATTGTTACATAAATGTATATAGATCATTTATCACGGGCGATACATAATACTTTTAACACATTTAGCAGTATGTAGAAAGCACCAATGCTTAGTGAAGAGTATGTGTTTGTAAAGCTTGGTATTTGAATAATATTCCTCAGATTTGGAGGTTTTCAATCTCTCTTGATAAATCAGAATCAATGTAGAATGATGAAGATTTAAAAAAAAAAACGAATACATA